>JANIJG010010693.1:0-18721 GCA_024611175.1 Megaceryle torquata | reverse complement strand
ATGAGGAGGAACTTTTTCACTGTGAGGGTGACAGACACTGGAACAGGCTGCCCAGGGGGGTTGTGGAGTCTCCCTCTGGAGATACTCAAAACCCACCTGGACGCATTCCTGTGTGATCTGGTCTAGGGGATCCTGCTCTGGCAGGGGGGTTGGACTGGATGATCTCTCGAGGTCCCTTCTATCCCCTGGCATTCTGTGATTCTGTGAATACTGGCACAGGTTTTCCAGAGAGGTTGTGGAGTCTACATCCCTGGAAATACTCAAAGCTCAACTATAGTCATGGGCAGCCTGCTGTAGGTGACCCTCCTTTGAGCAAGAATCGGACCACTCGGGGTGTCTGCCAACCTCAGCCATTCTTTGATCCTGGGAGCTGAGCTGTTTGCTCGATTTGGCACTTTTTGTATGCGGTGAATGTGCCCAAAGCCTAAAATCTGAGGCAACACAGAAGATTTGGATTTAATAATGCTTCTTTTATAAATCTTAGACAGATTGAGTCAAGGAAAAAGTCTAAACGTCTGTCTTAGTAAAGAAATGTCAACCTCTGAGCATATGCAGGCACAGCAGTGTAGTCACTTAGATAACTATGGGACAGTCTGTAGGCACCTGGGAAAATTTCAGGTGTCTGAGTTGTCAGGATTTGTGTAAGCTGCCAACTTAAACACGTAAGTCTAGATTCTGGGAAAGAAAAGAAAAAAAAAAAAGCACTAATAATGCTCAAGTGATTTTTAAGACCTTGCCTTAGGTTTCCATCCAACCTCATATTTTTGGGGGGAGTAGTTTAGGCAAGTACTTGCTTGTGCAAGTGCTAGGAATTGTTTTGGTAGGTTGGAGCAGACCCTACAGGCATGGTTATTAATTGCTGCAAAAGAGCATAACTGTATTGACTATGCTGGTGTAAACAGGAGAGCTTCTCTTTCCACAATCTTGATGTTGCTTGGACAATAAGTTACACTGCTTCTTTTCAGTGAATGATAATCATTCTGTGATTTTTAGCATGTTATCTTTTCAAGTGTTTTCATATTTATCTTTTCATATATATATATGACTATTATACACATATAATCTCTCTGTTCAAATGATTTAATCTAACCAAGTTAAGACAAAAGTAGTGGCTATAGCACACTGTGCATTTGAAATTGGGCTCTCAAAATGCTGTATCTGGACTTCAGATAATGGAAGCTCTTAAAAAGGGAAAGTACTTTATTGGTTTCCTAGATTATATGAAGGAAAAAGAGGGGAATAATCCATTGATGATTAAGTGCTCTGGTAGTGGAATTTTCAGGGTGTATGTGTTGGGGGGTTTTTTTGTTTTGGTTTCTGTGGGTTTTTTTTTGTTTGGTTTTGTTTTTTTGTTTTTGTTTTTGTTTTTGGTCAATCATATACTCCAGATGGGAGCAGACTGTATTTCATGTGTGAAAATCAAGATGTTTCTGAAAGCAGGAAGAAAAGCCAATTTTAGTTGCAGTCCATTGTAGGTATCCCTTCCATTAGTGTACTATTGAAAAAGGAGATTTAGTGATTCTCTGAACTTATTGTCATAATGAGCTAGAACTAGATGGATTTTACTGCTGTTTAAAGTTTACTTGTATTGTATGCATTGTTTTCAGTATCTCAACTCTATAGAAGTTTTCTCCCAGAAGAAACCATGTAGGTGAAACTTTTTCAAAAGCTATGAACAGTTTAGGTTGTTTTTTGTTGTTTTTCTTTTTTCTTATAATAAGATCAAATGAAAGAAAATGTATTTTTCATGTTCAAAATCTTTTATTATGGTCTGTCAAAACTGTGATTTTGCTTTAATGTCAGGTGATCTTGCCAGAGATCATTTCTGTGGATGCCACTGTTCTGACAGTCTCTGCTGTGGATAGGGATTCAGAGCATAATGGAATGATTTCCTACAAAATCATCTCTTCCTCTGATGGATTTTCCATTGATCAAAAGAATGGTGAGTCTGTAAGCATGGTTTATTATATCAGGTTTTTCGTTGTAAATTGAAGAGTCCCATTGCACTTCCTCACCTTTTGCCAGTGATCACCTGAGTTCTGGAAATCTTTTGTGGCCGAAGTCCCCCTAGTTTTGACTAAATCTGCCATTACTGCTGAAGAACTGATCATATCAAAGACAAATTCTCAGGTTGTCCCTGAACCATGCACAAGGCAGCTAATCACAACATCCTATAGCTGCTGTTTCTTTGATGTGATTTGATAGCAAAGTTGCCCTACATTTTGCATTAATTCGTAACATTTTGGCTCGTGAATGAGATTTTATTCAAGTTCATAGTTATTTTTCAGTATCAGTTGAACCTATCATAATGGAGCAGCTTGGGCAGTATGTTTTTAAGATTGCTTCTTTAGACAGCTTATCCTGTAATCCTATATGGAATTTAAAAGTTTTCTAAATTGAGAACACTCTCTCCCAAGTACATGATTTTCTTCAGTAGTTAAGAGATTTACCAATTTCAATTTTCTGGCCTAATGTTATAACACTCTGAGAGGTGGAAAACTGTGTCACTCTCTTTGTATGCAGGTGTACATAAAACTGGTGGGAATATCAATTCCAGAGATTATTATGTGTAACTATTGTTCAGTGAGCAAGTTCTTATAACTTATATGCTGTTCCCAGGTTTTTACACGAGATGAATTTTTGAGTGCAATGTTTGCTTGGTGATGGTAACTACAAACACTTGAATATACAAACGAGTCACCCAGTTAAAGCTGTTTTCTTTTTTATCCATTTTGTGATCTGTGTTCATCAACCTGTCTTTATGTTTGGCTAGTGTCTGCTTTCAACTGTGGTCAGAAATTTGTCACACAGAATTCTCTATGCAGTGCTTGGCTATGCATCATGAAGCGTGAAGTAGATAGCTTATGAACATAGTCTTTGAAAGGTTTGGATTGGAAGGGATCTTTCAAGACCGTCTAGTCCAACGCTTGTGTTTAGATGAGCAATTTGAATGAAACAAGTTTACATAACTTACTGGCAAACCTATCTAAATAACAAACATGCCCATAATACTGTTAGTGGATTGCAAGCCAAACAGGAGAACTCATGACCTTCAGTAATGGACTCACTCAGCACAGCCACCTCTACTAAGGAGCCTCTATTTCCTTAGCTTTGTTTTGCCTTTTATTTTATGCGGTTTGCATGTTCAACCTGTTACTAGGAAAAGAAATTTTTGCTGGTCTAAATGAAGTATGTGGATTTGATACTGCATCACTGTGGGTAGACCTTGGCTTTGCAGCATTAGCTATGATTTCTTAGAATCATGGAATAGTTGGGCTGGAAGGGACCTATAAAGGTCATCTAATCCAATGCCCTTGCAGTGCACAGGGACATCTTCAACTAGATCAGGTTGCTCAGGATTCTGTTCACTCTGACAGTGAATGTTTCCAGAGATGAGGCTTCTACCACCAATCTGGGCAACATGTTCCAGCATCTCATTACCTTCACTGCAAAAAAATTTTCTTCCTTCTACTTAGTCTGCACCTCCCCTCTTTTAGTTTAAAACCATTGCCCCTTGTCCTGTCGTTACAGGCCCTACTAAAAAGTCTGTCCCTGTCTTTTTTATGGGCCCCTGTTAAATATTGAATGGCCACAATAAGGTCCCCCCAGAGCCTTTTTTTCTCCAGGCTGAACAACCCCAGGTCTCTTAGCCTTTCCTCACAGGAGAGGTGTTTCAGCACTCTGATAATCCTCTGGACCCTCTTCAACAGGTCCATGTTTTTCCTGTGCTGAGGACTCCAGAGCTGGACACAGTCCTCCAGGTTGGGGTTTCATCAGAGTGGAGTAGAAGGGCAGAATTTACCTCTCTTGACCTGCTGGTTATGCATCTTTTGATGCAGCTCAGTATACAGTTGCCCTCTGGGCTGTGAATGCACGTTACTGGATCATGTCCAGTTTTTCATCCACCACTATCTCCAAGTCCTTCTCTGCAGGGCTGCTCTCAATCCCTTCCTCCTCCAGACTGTATCGATCCTGGAGGTTGCCCTGACCTATATGCAGAACCTTGCACTTGGCCTTGTTGTATCTCATGAGGTTCACATGAGCCCACTTCTTAAGTTTGTCTAGGTCCCGCTGGATGGCAGATCCATCCCTCTGATGGATCTCTCAGGAGTGTCAACCATTCAGCTTCGTGTCATCTGCAAACTTAGTGAGGGTACACTCAATTCCGCTGTTTGTGTTATCGATGAAGATATTAAGCAGTACCAGTTGTAGTATAGACCCCCGAGGGACACCACTCATCACTGATCTCCTTTCCAAACATTAAGGTGTTGACTCACTACTCTCTGGATGCAATAGAGTTACTCTGGGGTGTGCAGCCATTACAGTTAGGTTATTTTTAAATATGACTGATTAGATTCAGCTTTTGGAGTCACATTTACTTGATTTAGGGAGTATGAAGTGTGGACTTTTGTTAATTCCATTTTATTTTCAGGTTCAGTGTTCGTTACGGGACCAGTGACAGAGCTAGAAAAGATTTCCATTATCCAGCTCCTGATAGAAGCCACGGATGGTGGCAGTCCCACTCTGAGTGCTGTTACCTCTGTAGAGGTGCACATAGAAGATGTAAATAACTATGCTCCTCAATTCACAAGAATTCTGTACAATCTCAGCGTGAGTGAGGATACCTCAGTTGGAGAAAGCGTCCTCACATTTTCAACTATTGACTACGATTGGACACACAAAAACACATATGTTGAATATTCCATTATTGATGGCAATGCTGAGAATTTATTCTCTGTGGAAACAAGCATCATGGAGTCAGAAACATCCTACAGATTTGTTGGTAGTCTTGTACTGAGCAATGTTCTTGACAGGGAAACGGCTGCTTCTCACCGTTTGGTCCTCCTTGCTTCTGATCATGGAACGCCCCCTTTGTATTCAACTGCTACTGTGCTATTAACTGTGCTGGATGTTAATGATAATCCTCCAGTATTCAGCAGCCCAGAGTACCATATTCATGTAAAAGAAAGCATCCCTGTAGGAAGTCACATCGCTGAAGTTTCAGCAGATGATTGCGATGCAGGCGCTAACGCGGAGATCGCTTACGTGATCGTCTCTGGAAATGACAGGGGACATTTTCGCTTGAATGGGAAAACAGGATCAGTGGACTTGATGAAAACGCTGGATTACGAGGATAACATGAAATTCACTTTAATTATCCAAGCCACGGATGGAGGAGCTGATGTAAAAAATGTGGCTTTTTCTGTTGTTCTTGTTAGCATCCTAGATGACAACGATTATGCCCCACTGTTTCTGTTTCCCAGCCTGAGCTGCACAGTCAGTGAAAATCTGCCTACCTTTGCTTTTGTGTGCGCTGTTAATGCACTGGATTTTGATAGAGGCTCCTATGGACACCTTACCTATTCCATCCAGTCTTCGTGTCTGGCTCATCGTGAAGCTCCTAGAGACCATGACGTGTTCTTAATTGACCCTTTGACAGGAGATATTCATACAAAGCAAATGTTTGACTATGAAAGTAAGAATAGGTACTGTCTCATAATCCAAGCAAAAGACAAAGGTGACTCAGTGGCTACCATTACAGTTCAGGTGGATATTGAGGGGAGAGATGAATTTGACCCAGTGTTTACACAAGATCAGTATTTCTTTAATCTCCCTGAGAAGAATGAAGCAGGCCAGTTGCTTGGTAGAGTGACAGCATCAGACAGCGATGGTGGACTGGATGGAGTTGTTCATTACTCCCTGCTAAAAACTTCTCCATTCTTTTCTGTGAATCAAACCAGCGGTAATATTTATTTGACTCAGACTGTTCACAGAATAAAAAATGACAACAAAAGGAATGATGACACTGTGGAATTGTTGGTTAGAGCTCATAGCCCCAAAATTGAGTCGAAGTTCACAGTATGCAGTGTTTTGGTAAATGTTTCCGGTTCCCCTGAGAGTTATCCCATAGTGTCAGCATACAGACTGACCATTACCGTTTCAGTCTCATCAATGGTGTTCCTACTTCTTGCAGTCTGTCTTATTGCACTTACTCTGAGATGTAAGTGGAAAGATCTGATGAACTGTTGTGTGAGAAAAGAAATGGTATCCTCCTCAGCTACTGATGTGAATTCAGCCAGCAAAGATAAGGACTGCCAGAAAATCCAAAGTACTGAGAGCAGTATGCTTCCCATGGGTGCCATAGCAGAATGGCTGAGCCTGGCAGGAATTGCAGAGGAGAAGGATGATGGTGTCCCCTGCAGGCATCCAGACTCCAGCAGCCACGGTTCTGCTGAAAGAGAAACTGCAGAGGATGAGGAAATCAAAAGGATCAATGAGCATCCTTGCAGAAAGAGTGCTGGCTCGGTGCTGAGCAAGCACAGCTCGCGGGTGCCAGATTCAGGGATCCCAAGAGAGTCTGATCAGCTCTCCTATCAGTCTGGAGAAACAGATGTCATGGCTACCACACAAAGCATGGAAAGTGTACAGGCTGTTAAAGGAGTAGGCAGACAAGAAGCCTGTGACACAGCCTACGCACATAAAATGTGGTCTCAAACACTCAAGAAAATTGGAATAAAAGAGAAAAACACAATGACAGACCTCACAAGAGAATACGTCTTGATGTCAGATGGGCAGGACTCTGGTTATGATTCACTCGCAACTCTTGACACCTGTGATGAGGATCTCAGAGGTGGTTATAACTGGGATTATATGCTCAGCTGGGAACCCCAATTTCAACCACTTGCTTCCTTGTTTAATGATATTGCAGAACTAAAAGATGAAAACATACACATTCATAGCTTCCCTAAGGAGAAGAAATCTCTTGTTTTCCCTCCTCCCTTGATAACGGCAGTTGCACAGCCTGGCATAAGGACAGTGCCGCCACGAATGCCAAATATATCAGGGCAAGCATTTAAAAATTACCCCCGGTCTCCCCTTATCCATAATCTTGGATACCCTCCACCAACCATGACCCCCAGTTTTTCTCCTTCTCTCTCCTTATTTACCGTGCAGACACCCACCACTTCTCCAGTAATGTCTGATAGGAAAATAATAGGAACATGTCTTATTGATCCAAGCCATGAACTTGCAACAGAGGAAGAAATTCAGGTCTAGGCTATTAATCGACAGTAGTTTATGGTAAAAAAAAAAGGCTTAAAATGTATTTTGTTATCGTTTAACAAGCAAAATATGCCTGTCAGAGCTATATCGCCAGTACTCTTTCTGTTTTCGTGAGCTGAAAAATATTAAAATAGCCACAAACTTGCTAACTATCCATCTTGTTCTTCCCAGAATACACTGTGAGGCCATGAGGCTTCTCCTCTTTCAGCTCCCAACAGCTGTGGTTTCCTATGTAAATCACACAGCCAGATGCCCGATAAGCAACTTAACCAATTTTAATGGTTTTCTCATAACGTATGTCAAAAATAAATGGTAGCATTTCTTTACTGTGGAAAAGGTTTATTAGCATGCTGGTGGGTTCTGAACCGCTCCTGTGGTAGTATTAGAAGAGTGTAGTAGAGGGATGTGTAAGTTATGGCAGGATTGGAGGTGGGCAAAGAATAAAGCAAGAATTCCCGTTGAGCTCTTTCTCGAGTGTTTGCCCAGACTTCCCACATCTCAGCCCTTAGGTCCCAACAACCTGTTGGGCCTGGTGCTGGCTTCTCAGCAGGTTTTATTAGCTGCCTTTGTGCTGTGAAATGCCACTTTGCAGTTTCTGTGCACCTCTTGTTTATCTCCTGTTGCAAAGCCGGCGAGTCACGTTTATGTGAATCCTAACAGATCACCCTTGGAAAACAGCATAACCAGTGGTAAGATAAAAGCAGCCATCATCTTTATTAACAGATGTAAAATAGATACTTACCGTCTTTCTGTCCTATTACAGAAGCTGTCCTGGTTCCCTGGCAGCTGTGGGAACAGACAGTGTTACAATTCTGAAGGGCTTGTATGCCTCCACCCTGGTCTTTGATCCTGTGCTGGGCATATCTCTGCAAGACCAGATAATCTGGCCTTGTCTGTTGTATGTATCATACATATGGCATTTTGTGTATGTATGTATATCCAGACACATACACGTGCCTGTACTGCTGTGTATGCTTGTATATTGTATCAGATCAATAAATCTAGAGATATAAGAAAATAAATCTAGAGATAACTCTGGTTTCTCTTCAGCATATATTTAAAAGTCTTTTGCATCATGTGTATTAAAACTGGGCTATAGGTAAGGGTCTGGTTGGTACCTGGGAATCTGTTACAAGTTGGCAGTGTACAGAGGTGTGTACTGTACAGGTCACAACAGGTGGAGGAAGAACATACAGCGCAGTCAGTGGGATCAGCATCACGTGTGCAGTGGCTTTCATCATTTCCTCAGGCATGGATGTCAAGATTTGTAGCCTGTGGGCTCATAACCTGTGTTTGAATATGATTCTGTTTCTAAGGCTACACCTGCACTGTACTATCGTGCAGTGGGATCCATGCTGTTGTTTTAAGAGTGCTTCTTTTACAGCTGGGTTTGTCTTTGTACTGCTGTGGAGTATGAAACAAGATGTGGCTCAGGAATTCATTGGAATGGCCAAATGTTACTAAGAAAGGAGACAGGATGGTAAGTGTTCTTATAGTCGGACAAAACCCTTTTCTAGGAAGAGGAAAGCAATGAAGAGGAGTCACTCCCAGTTCATATCTGAACATGGGCTATCAGTTTAAAGCCATTATTTCAGAATGACTCTTACTCTCCACCTGTTAGCATTATGCTATCTACTGCCTGTTTGGTTTTGACTTACATGTCTTAACTTAACATGGGAGATGTTCTTTGTGGTATTCCTTTCTGTGCAGTTATAGTTTCAGGAGGCACACACGTCACTCAGAACTACCTTTTCTATATCGTCAACAATTTAGCCAACCTGATTTTAGCTTCAAGTGGTAACGGTCAAGTGGCAGCTCTTGCTCTGAGGAGCAATGAATACATGCTGTCCTGGTAGGGGTCATCTTTCCAATAGGTGATCAGTGGAAGTATAAGTGCTTTACACAGCAGAACTGTCTTTGAGCTTTCAAACTGATGAAGTGGTTGGTAGGGCTTCATTTCATGCATAGCTTTTAGGCTCTTTTCTTCAGTTCTTTAGCTTTTTTTTCACTGATATTGCTGTTGCAAATGGAATACTATTAGCATTAGAAATAATTAGAAAGCATTCAGCAGTCATATTTTGCATAAGATTTGGACCTCACCATGCTAATGTGTGCCTGCTTCCTATAGTTCTGCTCGAAAAGTTAGAAAAACCATGTTTCTCTTTATGCCCTTTTTGGTCCATCAAATGCAGCTTTTTTTGCAATGCCTTTCTGAAAAGATTAGGATATGATTCGCATCCTGTTTATCAAGTGCACGGTAATAACCAATACATATTTTGTGCTCCTCCTAAGTGTTCCAGCAATCTTTTCCTTGTCTCTTAAGTGTTTGCTCGTTCTGTCAAATGGGAAACAACACTTAACTGGTAAATTGTTGTTTCTTATGTAGTCAAGCTTACAATGTGACCGTTAAAACAAGTGTTTGCAATAAATCATGTGCAGTTCTTTTGACCTTGCTGATTTTTTTTTCCCCTAAGTAAACAGTATAACTTCTATAATTTACCATGAGTTTGGTATTAACTTGCCTTGAAGAGGCTGTGTTACTTTGCAGTTCTGCACACAAGTTTTAGCACTTTGGAGAAGGTACAGAACTTGTTACTGGAAAATCATATTAAGCTCAAAATGCATAAGCTATAAAAGTCAGTTGTCTCTTCTGGAATTTTGGCTGCCTGCCTTCTGGATTTGCTTGTTGGCAGCCTTGAAAACACTGGTGTAAATCACTACCAAATGGATATCAAAATTCCATCTACCAGTAGTAATCATTAAATTGACGTTCAAGCAGATTCCTGTGCAAAGAGGAAAAACCTCATATTTTTAGGGAATCCATAATTTACAGATTATAAATATACCTATTCTCTAAAATGATGCTAAAAGCACTAGTCACCTACACAAGTTCGTATTTAGATCATATTTTATCTTCAACTGAAGACGGGAATTGTTGGTAAAGCAGTTCTGGATAAAAATATTTCTGATAAAAATGAGCCCTTGTTGCTAAGTCTGTTGCATTGCTGATTTCTACTATCATTTGTATTTGGTTGCCATCAATTCTCTGTGCTGTATGTCACTTGTTTTCTTTAGCTGACATGTAGCTTCCTGAAGAACTATGTTTAATGTTTTTATTTGGGAAACCTATATGCCCTGGCAAAAAAACATTGCTAGAACACCAGCTAGCACCAGATTGATGATTGTGCCTGTGTGGCTTTATACTTCACAGCTCATGGAGTCAAAGGCCACTTGGCCATCGTAGAAGTGCGGGGCCACTGTCATTAGACCTCCTCCCAGTGGATGCTGACTACATTGCTCCTTGAAAACTAGCCCCTTGGGGGTGAAGGACACAGGGGAATCCTTGCAGGGAGGAAACTGGTACTGTTTGGCTGAGAATGGAGGGTGGTATTCCCTAAAATCCTGTAAAACATGCTAGTTGGAATAGGAGGCAGTTGCGACTTTGTAATTGAATGTACTGTGGTGGGAAGTTTATGTGTAGAATTTGGCTTACTTTGCAAGTAAAATGGCTTTGCAGCTTCTTGCTTTTAGTATCTGGCACAACAGAGCCAACTCGCTATGGCAGTACGTGTCTTAGTTCCCTGTAGATGATCTGGTTGGAAAAACTTAAGGTGTTGCAGAATCGAGTGTACTTTAGGGTGTTGCATAGCTGCTAGTTCTGCTAGCTGTTTGCTAGCACGTATACAAAGTCTAATGTATATTCAATCTGTGTATGGATTTGAATGTTCAGATCTCATTAGAAAGAGCTGTAGTCTGGCATCCAAATCCTCTTGGTGGCTTTGCAAATTCCACCGTAAATACATACAACATTTTTAAAAGGTTGGAAAAAATGTGGATGCCTAAGCAAAATAAAAGGGACCTTATAGAAAGGAAAACAGGATCTAAAACTTTCTGGTTTAGACTTGTACTTTATCCTGCTGCTAGTGCTGTTCCTCTAAATGTCAGATGCTTTTCTCCTAAAATGTAATAGAAGAGCATCTGTAAGGAATACAGAGAGGCATCGGGATAGGCTAGAATGGTGAAATTATTCTATTTCTCAACACATGTGTTACTTGAGCAATGTAGAAAATAACAAATCTTTTAGCTGCTACTAGTTGCAAAAATAAAAATTTCTGCCCTATTACTGTATAAATGTTTGATTGACACAAACAAGTCCTGGGCTGGATGAAGTATTAGATGCCAAATCCCATGCCTTAAAATACAGAAATCACAGTAAAGGACTGAAGTGATCCATCATGGTATTCAAAACATCAGTTGAAATTCTCCTTCTAATTGTAAGACTCAAATTTCTTGAATATTATGTTCAAAACAAAGGATTGTTGAACTACAAGCTACACTTAAAATTGCCAGCCACCTCAGTGTCACCTTATCCACTTGAAAATAATGTTATGTTTAACCCGTTTCTTGCAGCTTAGGGTGTTTAACACAATACTGATCATCTTTCCTAAAACTGCAGGTTAATTGCCTATGAAAAGCTCTCAGAAAATTCAAAAAATGAAAGCTGAGCTGTTGATTTTGAGAGCTGGTCTGCCAACAGTAACTGTTGCATAAATGTGATATTCGAGAATGGATGGGGCTAGATGATGCCCACTCACTAGCCCAGCCTAGAGGAATACCTTGCTGTTATAGATACCTACAGTATTTCCTTGAAAACTTTCCAATGAGGAAGTCAAAAGAGCTTCTAAAATTATTTTACTGGTGCAATACTCAAAAGAAATGAGTAGCAAGTCAAGCTTGCTTGTGTTGACCTCAGAAATTCCTGTCTCAAGCCCTGTCTAGCTGGGTGTAGACCCATTTCCAGCATCTCCCTTTTAGAAAATTGTAGGGTTCATTTAATTTCAAAAGGTTTGAAAATACTGGGTTTTGATCCAATACCCCAAGACTTCTTCCACTGATTTTAGTGGGGCTTGAATAAAAAAAAGCACCTGGAAGAAATGGACAACATGTGTGTCTGCCTGGTACTGTAACAAGAGTCACTGGCAGCAGAGAGCTGACTCCCTGGCGTGCGGGACTGTAAACCAGCAGGAAGGAGCATTAAAAGAAGGGAAATCAAGAGCTTGGAAAAGAGAGTAGAATCAGCATGGGGCAGGGGGAAGGCAGATTTGGAGGGGAGGTTCCTCTGTGCTTCAGAGTGATTGATGCGAGCCTTGGTTTATATGCTTATTTTGGAGTGACTTTTAGAGAAGTCTGAGAAGGTCTGTAAGGGAAAGGTCACCTACTGTTTCCTCATTCTACTTTTATGCAAACTACAGTGTGCTGACCAATTTACTAACTGTCTTTCCTCAATGGACAGGATAATCATGCCTTCAGACAGGATTTCTCTACTTGTCTTTGTCTTGTAAGCACTCACTTGAGGTCAAGTGCTGGGTAGAATTAGTCTTCAAAATGATCCTATTGACTGTTAGCATTAAGGTAGACCAGAAAGGTCTGGGGTTTGTTGAGTGAGTTGGTTTTTTTTTTAGCTTTGCTTGGGTTTGAGGTGTTTGGGTTTTGGTTTTGGTTGGGTTGGGGTTTTTTGTTTCGGTTTTGGTTTGGTTTGGTTTTGAGACATGCATGTGTTTTTTCAACTAAGATGAACTCTGCGGTCACATAGCTTTTGCACTTTCAATTTTGGCTTCAGTTGCACTAATGAAGCATCTTGTGCCACTGGCTGATCACACATCGCTGGGTAGAGAGTGCGAAGTTTCAACAGCCTGCTCTGTTCTCTGGCAGCAGAACTGCAGAAAACTACATATAACTTTGTTGCTGAATCTCATATGCTGTGCTTGATCAATCATACGTTTGAACTCACCCATTTTTCTTCCAGATTTTTTCCATATCTAGCTAAAATGTTCCATTGTTCACCATTTTCATCTCTCGTATGTTTCTTGTAACTTATTTTTTTAGTAACTGTAAATTGGGAATTCTGTTCCCTAATCAGTTAAGGTGTGAAGCCAAGATGTGAATGTTTCCTATTAAAATAATGTGGTTTGTTCCATCATCATAATTAGATATAAATGAGGGTTTAGTAACACAAGCTTCTCCTTACCAACAGTTTCTGGATAGGGTTTAATGAGGTATTTTGTGACTTAAATTGAGTTAAGTAGTGATGTTTATGCCATAGGAACAAAAGGCAGCAAGGAAATTTGATTACTGCAAGTAGTGTAAAGATGAAATGACAAAGCAAGGAGGACATCTTGATAATTGAATTTTCAAACATGAGACCGAGTAAAAGGCACATGCAGTTCATCCATCTGCTTGGGACATTGACTGCTTAGGAAGATCCTGTGATAGTCAAGACTGCTAGGCAGTGCCTTGGGGAGTCTAGAGCTGCTAGTGCTTCGGTACAGCTCTTGTGTTTGGTAGCAGTGATGATGCCTACATTTATAAACAGAAGTGCCTGGTATTGTATCCCATGGCAGAATCAGGGATGCTTTGTGGCAATAGAGGGGACTGGTAGCACACCATCAGACCCAGCACCTGCTCAGCAGCTTAATTTACCAAAACACCGCCTCAAAGAAATAATAAAAAGGACAAAAAATGAGTTATTCTTCCTAAGAGAGAAATTCATTATGAATAATCTGAGCAAAGCCCTTCCAGTGGCTGTTGAGTACATGCTTTTGAAATTTGTGTGCATTTGTCTACTGTCTGTCTCTCCTAAGAAGAGATGGTGTGAGTCTTGGCAGTTAACAGATTGGTATATGAAAGTCTGTCAATAGAATATGGAATGAACTGCAGCTGCAAGGCAGAGCTAAGATACATACAGAGATGGAGCAGATCTCTGTTAGTGAGGACTATTAAGAAGAACTGAGTGCCTGCCAGCTCAGCTGGTCCAGAAGACAGTGCTGTGCTACCTTCCAGGGACAGAATTACATATTAAAGATCTGACACTAAGAAATAACCTCTGGGGAACAAAAAACCTTCCTTTACTCACTTGTGATTTCACAACAAAAGAAACTGTACTGGAGTCTGTCAGGGATAGTAAGGAAAGGTTGAGGCTTCAAGACTTTGCATTACCTAGATGAACTTCAGTCGAGTTCTGCCAGTCTGTCAAGAAGGAGAATAGGTTAGGGAAAAACAGTGCAGAGAAGGTCAGAGAGGACACGCATAACTTCTCAGGCTTGGTTCTATTACATGGAAGAGAACAATCAGATGAGTGGGGAGAAGATAATGGAGAAAGGAGTCACAGAGGCAAGGGGAATGGACAAGAGATTTACAGGTTTGCAAAACTGAATGGGGTCCTGATCAAATTGATAAGACATTGAAACTCACACTGCTTTGAGCAGGAAGTCGAATTAAAGACTTCAAGAGGTCCTTTCTGACCTAAATGATTATGCAACTCTGTTATGGTAAGAAAGTGTTGACATTAAGAATAGTGATCAGGTACATGATACAGCAGGTGATGAAGGGTCAGCTATGGTGTTGAAAGAGGTTAGACGGACACAACTGAGGTTCCTCTATGTTTCTCAAAAGGATACTATGCAGCAGAGTAGAACTTCAACAGCTCATCCAGGATGTGAAATCAAGCATAATAGTTGAACATGAGTATTGAACAAATGTGCACTGTACAGAGAGATAGAACTAAAGGCAAAGGGTGATGTGATAACATTATGCATTACTGATGTGGTAAGATAGAAAGAAATGGGAAAGGATAGCAAAAATGAAGCTGTTTTGGATTACTGTCACTTTGGAAGAAGGTAGCCAATGAGCTCCTTCTGGTTTTTGGTTGGTTACAGCCCCTGCTGTAGTGTCTAAGGTTGGCTTAGACACAGGTCTATATGTACATGTAGGATTTTCTGTAATTGTACTGGTGGGATGTTCCTATGTAGTAATATATGTGTGGCTGGTGAGCAGGTATTACTAGTTATGCTAGGACCATACAGAGCTACCACATTCATTCACACATTTAATGACAAAAGGTGATCTATATTAATTTTTTTTTTGATAATTAATTAATATGCCATGGAAGACTTGACTATAGAAATGAAGCCTGTATCTGTAATCAAAAGCTAGTTTTGTTTAGATTAAAACAAAACAAAACTGTTCAGATAAAAGGAAGAAATAGGTCTGTAACTAAGAATTATGTCTACTCAAACAGTATCTAGCCAGCAAAGAAAAGCAATTTAGTTCTGAATGGGCTGGTTTGGATATCTGAAGCTGTACTGCCACGTGTTTTACTGCAGCTAACAGATTGAAAGTATATTAGCTCAAGTGGAACATCACACTGACATAGCTACGCTACCCAAAATAGCTTTGATCATATTCCCTACTGTGTCACCTAAGGTAAATTCTAGGATTACTGACTTCAAAGAGCAAACTTTCAGAGGTGGAAACATTGAGACACAGCAATCTGAATGCTGAGGAAGTTTAGAACTGTACCAAGCCAAAGTTGTGAACATTAGCTGGAACTGTCTAGATAGGAAAGATTATCCGTGGCAAAGAAAACAGGGCATGGAGTGTCCAGTCAGCAGTGTTTATGTTTTAAAGGTGACAAAGTGTAAAGATTGCAAAAGGATATACTTAAGAAAGTAACAATAAAAGGGAAGAAAAGAAGTAGGAACCCTGAAAAATGAGGTAGAGGTTAAAACTAATCTCTCCTGGCTCAAGTGAAAGCATTTTTAAACTTAATTTGCATTAAAGCCAGTGGTGATGTTG
Source organism: Megaceryle torquata (assembly GCA_024611175.1). Lineage (NCBI taxonomy): Eukaryota > Metazoa > Chordata > Aves > Coraciiformes > Cerylidae > Megaceryle > Megaceryle torquata. The sequence goes on along the minus strand of JANIJG010010693.1, from coordinate 3,025 downwards.
ACCATGGGACAGGCTAATAGTAAGGGCAAGGAAGGAAAAGAGAAATAATATGAAAACGTACCTCAAAGATCTTAATGTGCTCAAACAGAGGGAAAAGAAGTCCTAAAGTCCTAAAATTCTGAAAGAGCATGAGCGTGTGGAATTAACATGCCCAGCAGCATGGTAAGGCATGACATTGGAATAATTTCATCAAGGAAGGGATAAGAGCATGCCCCTAGAAAATCACGATTGAGACCCTTTAGCAAAGAAGGGAAAAGCAAAGTGATTCATACAAACCTTAAATGGTTACCTCCATCAGATTAGAATTGTCTCCAGAGAAAAATCATGGCACACAGATGTGATGGTATTGTGCATTGGTTTCAGGGGTAGGTCGTGTGCCCAAACCCTGCAATCATTGAGGAGATAACCCAATAGATAAATTCAATGGAATTCATGCATTTGAGTTTCAGAAAAGCATTTGACAAGGTGCCAAGAAACAGTTACTTCTAGGATTACAGGATTATATGTTTATTGCAGATTATTTTGACAGTTGAATAGTGCAGCGGGGAGAGCACTACTAGAGATGGAGCAGAGGGCAACCTTTAAAAAGGGAAGAACAGAACTGGAGCGAAGTCATTGGTAGAGACAGATTTTTCTGGATTGTTTTTCACAGATTTTACTGGATTATTTTGTATTCTTCAATAGAGCTAGTGAAAGAAAAAAGCTTGATGGGAACAGAACTTCATCAGTTTATAAGAGAGAATTTGGATAAATTTCATGTATGGATTTGTCAAACTTTTATTTTCTAGCTGTTGGTTCTTAAAATAACTTGTACTCAAGATTAAGGAGCACCTGAATTTCTGATATGATTGCTCACTGTAACCAAATCTATTTTAATGTCTCTTTTACCTATTAACAATACTGACCTTTTCTACTGTCACACCATGAGTCATTTTCTCTAGTCCTTGAGTATTTTTTGTGGCTTTCATCAGAGCCTCCTTTTTCAGCATCCTGAAATGAATTTAATTCAGTTAGTATGCCAATATACTTACAATACCAAAAATTATTGCAACTTAATATTTGTAGACCTGAAGCATTTTCACCAAGTTCTTACTTGGTTCTTGAATGTAAAATACCCCTGCTGTTAATTCAGCCATATTCATCCTTGTGTTTTCTGACCTTAGTAACATCACTTCATATATAATGATCTGGGTAATGCTTAATGTCTGTAAATAATGTTGGAGGTTCTTCATGTTTCTTCAGTAGTACAAACCAGAAAGATGTATTTAATGCTTTTATATCAATAATGCTTCACACAGTTATATGGGAAGAAAGAGTTTAGCTTAATTTGCACAGAGAAATGAAATACAATTTTTCAAAAAAAGTTGCATAAAACATGAATGCAAATACAAAACAGGATGTACTGAGGTGGTGGTGCCCAGGATCATGAGTATTGGCACAGATGTCAGTACTCTTAAAGTCACCGTAACTCTCAGAGCTCTATTTCATTCATCTAGAACTGCCATTTCTTGAGGTGAATATTGGCTCAATAGTGTTGTTTCAAAATTTGCCAAGGGATTCAAATATTTACAAATATTTTGTTCAGATTTTCATCAAGATATTTTGAAATATAATAGAGGTTATCACATTTCATAAATAATGCAGGAAAACTCAAAGGAAGCCACATTTTATTTAAGCTTCTAGTTTCACAAATCTACCTCTTTTTCCTCTTCTGTTTCCCTACCTCTGTTTCCTCCCTGAAGTATCTCTTCCTGACAGCAATTATTTTGGGAATTGAACTCAAATTGGGGAGCTGTAGTAGAATGACTGAAAGCACATTTTTCTGTTAAATGTTGCATTACTGAATCATCTCACTCCATTCCAGAGATGTTTAAGTATGCAAGACGTGTACATAGAATATATATGAAATTTGTAGCATTTTCAGAATGTTGTCTGAAAAAGTTTTGCAGCATCTTTTGGAAAGATGCACTATTTCTGAGTGAAGATGCTGTGAGTTATGTAGGTCATCTCCAAGAAACAACGATAAGGCCTTTAGAGTATTTCACACCACGTTGTGCACTGTAGGTGCCTGGTATTTTAGGGCAGCTCATTCGCAAAATATTTTAGTAAGTTTTAAAGTTTTATTGTTTCTATTTCTGTCTCTGCCTGCAAAGCCAAGCTCCATTAATGCTGCAATTCCAACTAGAAAGAATTCTGGGAAAGGAAAAGAACTTATAAATAATGCATTTAGAAACCTCTAAAATGATAGGCAGAACTTTTGATACACTTCTCAAAGGGGACTATCTCAAGATGAACAACAGACAGAAATATTTTAACCATAGGCAGGTAGGAAGAGCTTCCTGGCTTTTTAATGGCATTCAATCTCTTTTATGCAGCCTAGGAGGGTTATTAAGCTTATTGGTAGTTTTTATTTGGAGCAGGCTAATTCCAAGGGGGAGATTCATAGTTTTTTTAGGGGAGAGAAGAGTTGACTTTGTCAACCTTGCTTACAGGGATTAGGCTCCAAGTCCTCTGTGCAACTGACAGGACACCACAGCTGCATCCCAAGTTCCTAGCTGCTGAACGTTTGCCAAGCATCATCTGTGGCTCAAGGGCTGAATCAGTCACTGGATGTCATATAGTAGAGCCTAAACTCTGGATGGTTTTCTGTGGAAATTTTGGAGGAAATGCCCCAAATACAATACAGTGCCCCGAATACAGTAGTAACACCTCCCCAGGAACTTTCCCAAGAGTCTTTGTTGTTTTTAAATGGATTATTGGTGGTTTAATTAACTGGATTAACCTATGGATGTTACTCCTGGTCAGAGTGCTGTAATACAAACACAAACAGTTCCTTTCCCCAGGTGCCTTTCAAGCCAGGGGCCCATTTCTTTGATAGGACACAGGAGATAAAAGTCCCACTCTCCTCTCTTAACATCTGTCACGTTTTAGGGTCAGGGCAGCCCCTTAGACCTAACAGCTGCTCTCTGTTAACCCCCCTCCCTCCCCAAAGGGGAAGAGAAAAGGAATAAGGGAGAGAGACTTG
>JANIJG010010692.1:79097-90822 GCA_024611175.1 Megaceryle torquata | reverse complement strand
TTGGGCAAAAACATGAAAAAAACCCAAACAAACCACCAAAGCAACAAACAAACCTACCCCATAACAACTTACCCAACAGTTTGGAAAGTTCCTGAGTCCACAGACTAGTTAACTGATTGAAGCAGTCTGGATGGGAGGCAACATGAGCCCTTGAAGGAAGCTGGCTTTTGTTACCTGATATATTCAGCTTTTTTCAGTCTCCATGGAAACACAGTAGCACATGAGTGCAAAAGATGGGGAGCAGTCACCCTGATAGGGGAGGGAGTGTCCTTTAGGCTGTGCTATGACACTGAACACCTTGGGTTCACTTGAGCGGAGTCACCTCATGCAGCTCTACTGGGCTCACTTCTTGATTTGGAAGAAGGCGAAGGAAAGGTCTCTCCTGGGCTGCTTTTCTTTGCATCACCTGGAGAGTCTGTAGCCAGCTTTGCTCTCCTCCCCCATCAATAACAATCTGCTTTACATGGAACCTTTTGTTGCAGGTAGGAAGGATGAGCTCCTATGCTGACATCTGCAGGTCCAAACACACGCAGGGCAACACCGAGGGAGGGTACCAACGCTACGGAGTTCGGTCCTACCTGCATCAGTTTTATGAGGACTGCACGGCTTCAATTTGGGAGTATGAGGATGATTTTCAGATCCAGAGATCGCCTAGCAGGTGGAGCTCTATGTTCTGGAAGGTACTGCCCGCTGCTGTTTACTTAAGAGAGAAACTCCCCTTTCAAGGCTTTCCCATGCAACTAATGGGTTTAGGTGTTCATCCAGAGCTCAGTTTTCCTTGAGATGTCTGAAAAATCATTTGTCTGAAAGCAAGGTGCTCGGAGCAAGATAGATCAGCTTCTAAGGGAGTTCTGGGGTCTTTGGATCCTATAGTTTCTGTCACAAGGAGCTGTGTCAATGAAACATCAAAATCCTCTCTGAGAAGCTTCACCCATAGCTTGGAAGTGTAGTTTACCTCTGCTCTGCACCCACAATAGTCCCACAACATTATTGGGAACAGCACTGGGATATTAACAGCAGTAACTGGGACTGCGTGACCTAGGGATCAAGAAAGCCACAGATCTCCATTAAGGTCAAAAAACTTGTACAAATTAGAGAACACCAGGGAGTTAGAAGGGGCCTGTGAGGCCATCTAATCCAACCCCTCTGCTTTGATGGCATGGCCACTCTGCAATCAAATTTTGCACTTCAAACATGCTAGAAATACTCTGTGATCTGTTCATGGCAACAGCAGTGCCAGAGGAATGACGTTTGAGGGAGGCAAAGCAAGTAGTGGGTGTGACACAGACTGGCAGCAGGGACTGAACTGTTGGTGCCAACCACCACCTAAAGCTAAAATAATCAGTCACAACACTGGGGTTAAACCATCTCTCTGATGGGGCCTTTGGACATGCAATGCCATTTAGACATATAGATCTATATTTTATTATTACCAGAAATGTCAGTACTAGATTATATAAATAAGTTGTAAAAAGACAGTTTCTCCATAGTAAGCCCCCATATGACCTAGAAGAAAAATATCAGCCTTCTCCTAGAGGAGAGGACAGTACCTGCAAGACACAGTGAAGCCCAAATACCTCCTAGGACCGTTTAACCAACTGAAAACTGGAAAGTCATATTAATTGTGGGGTTTTTTTTTCTTGTTTCTTTATTCTTTCTTTCCAGGTCGGACTCATCTCTGGGACGGCTTTTATGCTGATAGGATTAACGGTTCTCATAGTGGGTTTTCTTGTACCACCGAAAATCGAAGCGCTCGGGAGAGATGATTTTATTGTGGTGGATACCCATGCCATCCAGTTTAATGGGTCCCTCGATATATGCAAGCTGGCAGGAGCAATCTTGTTCTGTGTGGGAGGTTCCACCGTGGCAGCGTGTCTGACGATGTCGGCTTTTGCTAAAAGTTACTCCAAAGAAGAAAAGTATCTCCAGCAAAGATTTAAAGAGAGAATAGCTGATGTAAAAGCCCATGCAAACCCAGTCACAAAAGCGCCAGCACCAGGAGAATCAAAAATACCTGTCACTTTGTCCAAAGTTCAAAATGTCCAACCTTTATCTGAAACCTGACCCCTTTCTTAGGTTTTGTTTCTCACTTGCAAGTTACTTCAATGGGAAATTATCAGCTGTGGTTGGCACATGTGCTAATCAATTACAGCATCTAGTGCTCTACAAACACGCAGCTGATGGGGAAACTGTTCCAACACAAATTTAGGATTGGGAAAAGGGAAATGAATGTGGTTAGACCTGTGACCAATAATATATTCAGTGTATTTGAACATTTTAGTCTGTGTTGAATCAATAAGTCCTTGCAACAACAGTTAGGTGTTTAGCTTATCAGATGGCATCCCTGGAAAGCGTCAGGGTGCTTTTCTGACAGCTGTACCAGGAACACCCTACATCCCCCTGTTTAAAATCTAGAGGAGTTGGCTTTTTTTTCCATTTTCTTCTTGCCTTAAAGAAAATACTCATTAGTCTTAGTTTTACCGCCTGGTTCTGCTGTCTGGGAAGCCAAGATTCTGCCCTTGTAATTTGCACTTGTCCTCCTGTACAGGCTGTATCAAAGTAATACTGCACAGGCAAAACCTCCGTGACAGTGAGTGCCCTTAATTTCATCTTACTTGCTGGGAAAGGCAAGTTAAAATTGATCCCAAGTTACGATTAAACTTGTGCAATGCTGCCACTTTTGTCTCAGTTATTACCATATTAATTAACCCAAAATAAAGATGAGGAATTCATAGGGGAGGAGGAACATCACGCTTGTGTATCTTTGGTTTGGTACTGGTTCTTTCATTATATTGTATTACGTTTGAAGCTCATACAAAATGTTTTAGTTTTGGCTGGGTAGAGATTCCCAAGTGTGGTTTGAGGTGCCCAGGCCCCATGTGCTGTCAGTACATTAATGCCATATTAGATACATAACATACTTATCTAAAGACAATTTGAAGTGCTGTTTATATTTTTATAGAGGATAGAAAAAACATTATGCTTAACCAGATACCTGTGTGCAAATGCTTACCTGAAGACTTGTCCTTTCATGGAAGACCCTTAGTTATTTTCCCCACCCAGGGCAATTATTTCACTGTCTTAATCTATGGAATTAAATTAAACTGTATAAAGAAAGATGTGACATTTGTACTCTGACAAATATGTGCCACCTTATAGTTCTGTCTATTTTTTTGAATGGATTGAATAAAATTCTAGGCGTGAGCCACCCATGGATTTCATGAAAAGTCTTTCTTGTCAAACAGGTTTCTCTATACACTTAATATTTCCATTTGAAAGGAGAAATTGGCAGTTGAAACTCACCAGTCTTAGTGCAGTCTGTGTTTTCCGCTTTCGTAGGTGAGGAAGTTAGTTTGGTTCTGATTCAAAAAGATTCCAGCACATTAACAACAGGTACATGGTAACAGCCGTGCTCTTTCCCTTGCTGACAAATCATTTTGTGGTCTGTGACTCAGTTCCACAACTTCAATAAACCAGAACATCCCCGTTTGGAAGTTTCAGCTGAATCTGCAATAATGGCTGTGGTTGGCAACAGCATCACCAAGTCAAATTTTCTTCTGCAAAGAAAGTGACTATCTTAGCAATGCAGCATCCAAACGTTAGCGCTGCAGACGGGCAAGCAAGAGCTCGTCACATGCACACGGTTACAGAGAACGAAGTGAAGTCAGTTTTGATGCATCTGACAATTCCCTGGCACCTGTATATTAGAAGTGCAAAAAGCACTTTGCACCTAAAACTTAGAGATAAAAATTAATCCTGGGAGAGAAGCAGATGAAGCAGTGCTAAAGAGGAAAAGAGACCAGCAAGGGGAGGAGCTGGGTATTATTTATAAATAAAGGCATCAAGAACAGGGGTGATGGGTCGTGCTTACTCACAGGGCTCGTGGTGGGACTGGGACATGGGGACAGGCTGTCACTGCTGCTCTTCATTAGTTAGTCCTGGCAGAGGGTCCTCAGCACTTTTCAGGTTGGAAGGAATCTTGTTTACTTTCTGGTGGCTGTCGCTGCTGTCGGTGTGTGGGCAGCAGAGTCGAGCTGTCCTGACCTTTACAGTGGAGAGTTTTAATTAAAAATTGTGCATGGAGGAAATGTGGTGCTCTAAGCTTCACAGTGAAGTTCACTGAAGTTGATGAGAGCAAGGGCTCCTGTAGCTATTCTCTCCTGCACTCTCTTCTCTCCACCTACCTTGTATTGACGCTCCTGGAAGTTTGAAAATCCAACTGGAAAAGAAAGACCAGGTTGAGCTTGTTTACCCCAAGTAGCTGTACAGGTACACACCTCCTTAAATCACACCCCACACGGAGACAGACACGTGAGGGTTGTTCATTACCCGTCCTCTGGACAGAAGGAATAGAGCTGATCCAAGCACCAGGCACTCGGTCACATTGTGCATAGCTCCTGTGGAGCTGAACGTGCTTTGACAGGATGAGTCACACGGTGCAGTTCCCAGGTGCTAGGAGGAAAAAAAAAATAAAACCACACAACCCTCAAGGATCTTAGTGAAGCTTACATGCTTGGGATTTAGTAGCAGCAGCAGAGCCAGTGATACTGTCATGGCTAACTTTGCCACCCAGATTTCATCCCATTAAACCCTTGCTTAGAGCTTTTCCAGCATCGAGACCTCCAGAGGCTGCAAACCTTCACAGCAGAGAGTCAGCGCCACACTGGGCTTTTGTAGAAATACTCAGCACAAAATGACTCTTCTTACTCCTAGGAAGCTACATACTGGAAAGGTTAAGACACACTAGAAACATTTTCAAAAGCCATTTTCTTGTAATATTTTAACACCCTCATCCTTTGCTGCAGGAACTGAAGCATCAGCAGAAGCACCAGAGATGTGCTTTTTGCTGTTCTCCCAGAAAATGCCTGTGACATGGCCCCCAACTGGGGGAAGCACTGAGGGGTAGCCAAACTCCCTGGGAACTTTTCAGTAAGGCTGAGGGCAATCTGTCCCTGCACATATTTCTTCCCTACCACCATCTTCTTCCCTTTTCCCATCCCCTACAAACTACAGGGCACGCTCCTCTCCGGGACTGCCTGGGGCTTTCCTTCCTGGCCCTGGCTGCCATCGCCTTTCCAGGGGGCACATAAACATACACCCCAGGGCAGAGAAAATACAGCTTGAGCAGCTGAGCTCTTCTTTTTACAACTCTGACCTCCTCATTCAAGGGGCATCTTTCAGTTTCTTCATGCTCACCTTATTTCTTGTGTCCCTCTTCTAGCCTTGTTTGGCTTAAGGTTACAACGCAACCCTTCTCAGCCCAACACTACTGTGGGGTTTTATTGATTTTAATGATTTGTTTCACCTGGAATTCTGGTAAAAGAAAAAAACCACAACACATTTTTCAGTCTGACAGGTAATCTCAGACTTTGTTTTAGTTAACAGCTGCTCTCCTGAGGGTTAGGTCTGGTTCCCCTACCATGCTGTGCAGAAAAGGCTTCTCTTTATCACATCTTCTGTCCTCCCTCCTCCAGGTTGTCTTGACCCCTTCATTTTCCATTTGTTCCAGTGCCAAGTGAATCCCAGGCAAAGGCAGAGATGCAGAAATGTCCCCTCCTCCAGTACAGTCTGTAAGCAGATTTAATTTCCAGTCTCTTCTACAGCCCCAGCCTATTCCCAAGTATGAGATTTTTAATCATGCACAAGCAAACGGCTCTTCATGACAAGCAGCAAGCAGAGTGGGGAGGCTGCAGCATCCTGCCCAGCAGCCAGCAGAGGCTTGGCAGGGGAAGAGCAGCAGTAGAACCTGCACACCAGGGAGGCTGTTCAGCCTTCAGTGATGTGAAATCCAAAGGAGACAGCAAAAAAACTGCAAGAACCTTGGTTGCATGCACTTTGCCAACCATGTTCTATCAAAGGGCTAAAGCACAACAGCAATATTGGTAAAATAAGGGAATTAGTGCTTTGGCTCTTTCAGCACTGGTCAGTCATCCTGTCACTACACAGCAGGCTGCCCTCTCAGCTCACTGCATGTGAGGGGTAGTGACACAACAGTGCTCCCTGAGCAGGCTTTGGAGGCACAGCCTCACACCCTCCTCATCCTACCACTTCCAAGAGAAGCAGCATCTCTACAGAGCATTCCCCTGCACCAGTCACTGGGGGTTAATACCCTGGATTAAGTTGCACCAGGAGAGGTTTAGGTTGGATATTAGGAAATTTTTTATGAAGTGGTAAGGCCTTGGAACAGGTTGCACAGGGAGGGGGTGGAATCATCATCCCTGGAGGGGTTCAAAAAACATCTAGACATGGCACTTCAGGACATGGTTTAGTGGTCCTGAGAATGCTTAGTGGATGGTTGGACTTGATGATCTCAAAGGTCGTTTCCAACCTTGACGCTTCTACCCACTCAGCACTTAGAGACAATGGTGGAGTTTTGCCAGGTGATCCCCATGGCACAGTTTGTCCCCGAGGAGCATCGGTGCAAGTGGGGAGACCCCACAAACTCTCCTCCTGTTTGCAGTATTTAGAGACCGTGCCTGCTCGTTCTGGTGCCCTCTGATCTCTGGGTAAACAATCCATCCACACCGTGGTTTTCCTTCAGCTCTTATCTGAGCGCCCGGCAGCCCACGTTTCCTGCATCAGTTCACTCGATGGACATCAAGCAGGGCAAAGCTCAGTTTCGCTGTCAGGTAATGTACGGAGGGATCGGTATGGAAATAATCTCTGCACATGAACAGCAGGTCAGGCAAATACTTCTAACAGCCCTGCAGACAGAAGAGACAGCATCAGTAACTTCTTTTACTGTGTTTTTTGGTCTAATCATTTGCAGCTGCTTTTTGAAGGCCCATTTTTTCCATCATTTACCATTCATGGGCTTTTGCAAATACAGATGGGAGATCATTGTTAAACACCATAACAAGCCAGACCACTTACCAATGTACCAGATGTGCTGCTCCAGCAAGTTCAGCCTCAAGACTCCTATCTTCCAGCTGCTGCCTGGCTAAAGGCACCACACAGGCTGAGGCCAGGAGGGTTCCTTGGTCAGCAGGAGAGGAGCCTTTCTGGAATGTCATTATTTCCCTGCATCTGTTCACCTCACGACACCAGCATCTGCTGCGCTTTCTCTCCCTGCCTCCTCCAGGAACCTCGAGCCCTGATGTTTTCTCCCTGAGGATCCATGTCTATTTGCAGGTGAGAGGAACCCCCTCCCCCAGACTTGGAGGGGTGCAAAACAGCACACCACAGAATGGTAAGGCTTGTAAGGGACCTCTGGGGACATGGAGGCCAATTCCCCCCACCAAAGCAGGTTTGACCATAGCAGGTTGCACACGTTGTCCAGATGGGGTTTGAAAGTCTCCAGAGAAGGAGACTCCACAGCCTCTCTGGGCAGCCTGTGCCAGGCTTTGTCACCCCCACAGGAAAGTTTTTCCTCATGTTAAAGGAGAGCTTACTGTGTTCCAGATTGTGCCCATTGCCCCTTGTCCTGTCACTGCCCATCCTCTTAACATATATCAATACCTGTAGGTATTGATAAGCATCGACAAGCTGCCCTCTCAGCCTTCTCCAGGCTAAACAGCCCCAGGGCTCTGAGCCTTTCCTCATGAGAGAGATATTCCAGTCCCCTAATGATCTTTGTAACTCCCCCCACCCCATGGACTCTCTCCAGTAGTTCCCTGTCTCTTGAACTGGGGATCCCAGATCTGGACAGGATGCTCCAGATGTGGTCTCAGCAGGGCAAGGGCAGGACCTCCTTCCCTCAGGCACCAGCCAGGCACTTGCCCACCCACCAGCAGCCAAGCTCAGGGGCCCTTTGCAGCACTGTGGAGCTGCAGGGCTACATCTGATCACAGAAATGAAAAAGGCCCAACACCCATATCAAGACCTTCAAGATGAGCTACCTACTCCTCCCAGAAAAACCCCACACCTTTTCCACAAAAGCCCCTCTGCTCTGGTTTGCCCACAGAAACTCCCACTGCCTGGGAAAGGCTCCGAATCCCCCGAGCAAGCCCAGAGCAACCCCAGCAGACAGCGGCCTCCCTGGGCACACAGGGGACCATCTGCAGGCATCAGATGTGCTTGAGGGTGAGGTCCCCAGCTAGAAGCACCCAAGAGGTTTGGCTATCCTCCCTGCTTTGTCCTGGGATAAGCCACTTATAGCCACACAGTCAGGATGCTTTCAGCGATGAACCTTTCAGTCATACAACCTTGTGTTGCATTAAAGGAGCAATAGCCTCCATTCCCTTCTCCTCCTCTGCAGGAGACTACTTTTAAACAGGAGGTGTAAATCCCAGCCCTTGGCTTACTGAGTTAATTCCTCTGGTGCTGAGAGGACAGTGGGGGCAGTAAGAGGATGTCAGGGGAAGGTGTAAAGCTCAGGTTTCTCTAAGGACACCAGCCTTGCACCAACAATTTCTAAGGGAGAAGTAACAAGCACAGGCATCATTTTTAGAACTATCTTTTCTCACAACCCAAGGGGAAGAGGCAAAGGCAACAGAAGACCAGAAGGCTGCAGAGGTGATACGTAGTGGACCCCCAACCTGTGGCAGTAAAGGACACAAGGGCAACTCCCACCTGAACATACCAAGCTCAGTACCCAAAGTGCAGCAGCAGCAGGACTGCTCATCTCTGTCATCACCATTTGATCACTGAGGCAGAAGAGCTTAAGTCAACTAAATCCATAGGCAAAATCAGACACCCTTTCCAACTAAGACAAGCAGGGGGAAAAAAAAAAAAAAAAAAGTCATCTACACTTCTCTGAGGTCTGAAGGTATTTTTCCTTCCTTCAAGAGAAGAAGCCACTCATGGGAGCACATGGTGCCCGCCCCCTAAGTACTTGCTCATAAAATAACTAGTCCCTCCTACCTCAAAGCATTGACTTCACGGTCTCCTAGTTCCCAGCTCCTTTCTTCTGTAACATTCAACTAGTTCCTCCCCAAAACTTCTTCAGCTGAAGGCTGGGGTACTTATGCCCCTCCAGGGCTGGCTGTTCCCACCCTCTCAAGCGGGAAGCCCAAAGCCTCCCACCAGTTTATCTCTTCCCCAAGCAGGTTCCTGGGCTGCAGCTGTGGGAGAGGAGGGGGCTGAGCCTCCCTCATACAATTCACCTGTGCCAGGCAAGTGAGCTAAGGGGGGGGTAAGGGGCACAGCCAGCACAGCTCCATGGGTACAGCTCCTCCAGGGCTGATGTCGGCAGAGTGAACGAGGCTCCTTCTCCTCTGGAGGGGAAGGGAGAGAAGCAGAGCAGGCTGCAGCCAGCAGTACCAGCCACACTGCCAGGGACAAATCTGACCCTGGGACCCAGAGTCTCCACATCACAAGATTCCCCTGGGAAGCTGCTGGATCTGTCCCCAGCACGCAGCTGGCATCCTCACAGTGCAGGCAAGCCTCGCTTTGCTACAGCAGAAAAGGAGATTGGGAGCAGTTTTCTTAATGACCACTTTAAAAATGAGCTCTTTTTAAAGAAAAATAAACCAAATAACAACCCTTCTTGAAAAATAAATGATGTAATCTTAGTTCCTTCCAGCATTTTGACGGGACCTATCCTACCAGATGATGCCCTGGATTTGGAATATGCACTTCCAATGTTTTTTCATTCTGTAGAGTTGATCAGTTTTTGAAAGAGGAGGCAACTCAAATGTTTACACATTTGAAAGCTGAAAATTCAAACTGGTTTATTTTGTTTGTTTGTTTCTGGTGTAGATAGGATGAGAAGGAAAAGAGAAGGAGTGGCCCTAAACTGGCAGGACTTTAAGGCTGTGCAGTGAGTCATAAGAAATGTAGTTTCCCTTAGACTCTGCTTAGAAAACCTTTTGTTCAACATCCCAACACAGTCTCCCACTATGGGGCAAATGTGATTTTACTCTGTATGGGGAGGCTTGAAGTATTTTAGACTTAGGGGCAAAGGTCACTCTCATTGTCAGTTTACAACACAAGCCGCAGTTTGCTCTGCGATGCTCCTGTTGGCTCTGCCTCCCCCTTGCACGCAGGCTGCCAGAGGATGCTCCTCGTACCACTACAGCCTCCGCAGCCCCGACACACAAAGGTCAATCCACTGACTGCAGAAAAGTTTGGGTTGGTGGTGCTTGGGCCCTCTTCTGTGTTTTGGCACCTTTCCCTTTATTTGAGCCCATGATTACCTCCCATGCCATCCCTAACTTTTCTGCACACTCCTCAGGGGGCCTCACACACCCAGTGTTCCTCTGGGAACCTGCTGAAGGAGAAGAAAACCCCAAACCACAAGTAGTGCAGTGAAGTAAAGCGCAGAGCTCTCCTCACAGATACGTGCCTTTTGTTAACAAAAGCATCCTGCAGCTTTACAGTACGGGTTTTGATTTGCACATCACCTTTGCAAGCTACACTTTATTTCACAGTTTAAAAAAAAAAAGTACCTAACTTTGGGGTGAGGGCAGCTACAGATAACTCTGTGTTCCTTTTCTTCCTCTCTGAACAGAGAGAAGGAAATGAGACCTCGCTGAAGAAGGAACAACATTTTGGACACAGCCCACCATTCATCCAACAGCACTGGAAGTTGTTACAGGGTCGCCAGCGCTTTGGTATGAGGTTATCCATGCTTTATTGCACTTTATTATTGCCTTTGGAAACCACCAGCCAAAGTTTCTCCTCCTGTCAAAGTCAGCTTCTTCAAAGTTGGAGAGGAAGAGGAAGGATCCTCAAGTGGATTGCAAGTGGGTGTTACTCTTCCACATCATCCAACTGCAGACTAATTCCTAAACTCTCTCTTCAATCAAGGGTGACTCAGTCAGGGTGTCAGATATTTTTGTATCATCCTCTGGAGGGCAATTTTACTCTAGTCAGGGCCTGGAGAGCTGAGTCCCAGAGCCAGTACAACCACTGAGGCCACGTGTTAAGTGGGGTGCTTTGAAGACCTGGTAGCCAGGAACAGTGTGAGACCACTCTCCTGGAAATGACTGGTGTTGAGGCTGTGATGTGCATGTTCAGGAGAGGAAAATAACCTTGCACAAACTTCTTCATGTTTTATTTTTGAAGGATGAAAAAAGTAAATGCCTTCAAAAATTGTTCTACAGAGGGAGCTTGGATTAGGATCTTGACTTCACCTGCACGAAGGCTGAGGTGCAGAATATGGGAGAGGGTGTCCAGGCAAACAGTTCCTACAGGAGATCTGACACTGGTTTTATACTGAAACACATGGACGCTCATCAACGAGTTCACAGCATAATTAGCATGGATAAAACCTCTGCCTTTGGAAATCTATTAACCAGAATCACAAATCTAGATGCTCTTGCTATACAGCTGGGAGTCATTTTATAGAGAATTCTATTCCTTCTACTTCATAGCAAACAAGGAATTTTGAGACCTTTTTAGGATTAGAAAGTAGAAGCTCTCAACTAAAATCTGTAGTTCTGAATTAAATTTCAGTCCTACTGAGGACAAGTGCAAAGTATAATTGAATTAGGGATTCCTTTCTAAAATCATAAATGTTAGAGCTAAGTGTCATCCCAGCTGTAGGTGACTGCAAGGAAAAGATGAACATTAAGGGCATTCCACATAGGTTGTTGGAAGTCACTGCATCAAAACACCCCTTTCTTTAAATCAGATGTTCCCTGCACTGGAGCTGCTACTGAAGACCTTTCAGAATGTTGGTATCACATCTTGTAGTAACAACTTGTACTTTCTTTCTTGAATGTTCCAAATCCTGTCCACTTCCCTATGATCCACTGTCCTGGTTGGAGTGAGAACAGAACTCACTCTGGGCAGTGATTTTACTTCTCAGCTCAGTCTCTTCTCCCTCCCTGCCCTGGCTGCA
>JANIJG010010692.1:44675-78997 GCA_024611175.1 Megaceryle torquata | reverse complement strand
ATGGTCCTGTAAAACCAGCTTGTGAATATCTGCAAATGATACCTGCTGACTGAGGCAAGACACTTTCAACAAACATTTGTGTTTGTAAAGTCAGTTTTTAGAACTGAGGCTGAAAAGTCAAAGACAACTTGTGCCTGAGCTAGACCATAGCTCCTGAGTTTGGGTTGATTTTTATTAATTTTATTTTTATTTTTTTGTTTTCTCATTCTCAAAAAAAAAAAAAAAAAAAAAGTAATTTTTTCTGCCTGGTAACTATAGTCGGTGATGCAAAGAGGATGTTTGTTTTCCTGGATTGTTAGGGCTAACGTTTCTGGGTGCAAAATGGACTTGTTTTTTCTGAAGTGGATCGTAAAAAGATTTCTACTTGTGGCCACTGCTGTAGTCACGAGGCCACTTAGCACGTGTCCCGAGACCACTTAACGCAGCCTGCAACTGCTTTTTGAAAGGAATGGAAATGTCATGGGCCAATTACTGCGCCGTATAAATGACACATTGAGCCGAGACCATACCTGTGTTCCATGAGCATAATGAGGTGGGGGCTTGCAGTTTGAAGCGCTGTGGTTACCTTGCTTAATTACCTGGTGTCCATCTTCCACAGGAGGAGTCATGGTGCTCAGATGGTCCCTGTGGGATGCCTGCAGGCAGCCCCTGGCAGCCGGCGTTGTCAGCACATTACTGGTGGTGTTTAGAAATTATTGTACTGCCACTTGGGACTGGAAAACAGAGGCTTCAGGTATGTATCTGAACGCTGCAGCTGTCTACACAGAATCACAGAATGTTTCAGGATGGAAGGGACCTTGAACGATCATCAAGTCCAACCCCCCTGCCAGAGCAGGATCACCTACACCAGATCACACAGGAACAGATCCAGGTGGGTTTGGAATGTCTCCAGAGAAGGAGACTTGCCAGCCTGTTCCAGGCTCTGTTACCCTCACTGTGATAAAAGTTCCTTCCATGGAATCTCCTATGTTCCAACTTGCACTCATTGCCCCTTGTCCCATCATTGGACATCCCTGAGCAGAGCCTGGCTCCATCCTCCTGACACTCGCCCTTCATGTATTTATAAACGTTAATGACATCACCCCTCAGTCTCTTTACAAAAACCCCTCTTTTTACAATTTAATCCTGCTTCTCAGCTCCTCTCTAGCCTCTTAATGCAAGTCCACATTGAATTTCAGTCAGCTAAGAAATGTAGTCCTGTGAGGCTGGGCTGGTGCCAAGGCTTGTTTGGCATGCTGTGGAGGGTCAAGCTGTTATAGGGGTGTCCTCAGCGATGGGGAGTGGCTGGAATGGTGACCTTGCATGCTTTAGTTAAATATAGTCAGCATACTTATGTTTATACCTGGTTTGAACTATTCCAATATTTATTTCCACTAGAACTTTGGGGTTTTTTTCTTTTAATCCAACGTGGGAGAGATACGGTGTGTCTAAAGGGGTAGGTGCCTGCATCTGCTGTGTAACTGGCATGTCTTTGTTGACACTAGGTATCTATATATGTAGAAGTGCTCAAGAAAACAGAAAAAAACTACATTTTGCTCATATTTGTACTTCTTTGTGTTCTGGGTGTGATGTTTGAAGCAAAGGTGAATCTTTACAGTTAAAGTGATTCTGAAGTCCTCTGTGGAGAGGCCTCCACAGCAGCTGGCTGACCTACCTTTTGCAATGTGGGGTGACGTTTGTATCCCAACATAGTCTCCATGAAGAGTCTCCAATATTACACTTTTAATTTCTATGAGAGATTTCCTAAGGAAAAGGTGGAGGTCCCCAGGGTGATGTGCTATCACAGTCCTTACAAGAGGTGGTTAGTACAGCTGCCTTTCCCTTACCAGAAATGAGCTTCTTCTCCTAGCTCATGGCCATCTACCATGCATACTGTGCTCCCTCTTTCCATGCAGCATTTAAATACCATGGTAGTGTGTATGTAATAAAGATTGAAGATCACTACATAGTTTGTATGGCATTAAATGCACAGAAATGGAGCAGCCAGCAGCTAGGGAGTGTAACTTACTGTCAGCAACACCACCACCACCATCTTAAACTGGATGCTCCGGGTCTGCCTAGTTGCTGTTGCCTGAATGGATTTAGCAGCACGCAACGCAAGTTCTTCCTGCACCAATAAGGTGTTGCATCTTGAACACAGCGAGAGAAAAATAAATAAAATAACAATATTAAAAGCCCAAACCAAACAAAATACCGCGTCTGCTTTTAACAATGAGATAGTAAAAGCTTACAGTGATATTTTTTTAGTTGGCTGTTGCAGTTCCTCAAGAAGAATATAAAGAAATTGCAATTTTTCTGGTTTGGGCAGGACAAAAAAATACCCAAACTGAGCAGTCCTAACAAACTGCTCATAGAAGAAGAAAAAAATAATATTAAGTTCAAAATAGCATTTTTAAAAGACAAAACCAAATCCTAAGGCTTAGCATTCCCTTTACAAAATATCTCTAGGCAGAACTAAGGACTTTATTCTCCACAGGGGCCTCTAAGTAGAAAGGGCCAGAGGGGCAGGCAGAGTTTTGCAAACGTCCTTTTATTTTGGAGGACATTTAACCCTCACATTGTATACCTCATGGGCAGCTTCAGTTTCAAGCTTCAAGCTATTGTATATGTAATTGGTATTTTAGAAATACATATGACCATCAAGAGCTATTTTATTGCTGATAGTTACTGGAGTTTGTTCCTGTGCCAAGGTCTATATGTAGAGATACAGTTTTGCTTACTATAAATATTCAAAGCCTGAGTTACACAGGATAATCAGGATAAAAAAGCAGGGCTTGCTTTTTTTTTGGTCTTTGCTGGCTTTTATTGTAGGCCAGTGAATGAACTTGGCAGTGTTTGTTTATCACTTCTGGAATATGTCAAAACTTCCTAATGCACGTGGTTTCCAGATGCTAAAATGAAGATGCCAAGGGTTTGGGATTTTTATTTTCATCCAGCAGCGATGGCCTTGGAATGAGTGACATTCAATCAATAAGCTACATTTTCTTGTTTTCAAGGTAGCTATAAGAGTATGATAGAGAGAAAAGAACTGCAGCTGTGTGAACTGCAGTTCATATGAGAAATCATTTTCACAGGTCCTCATGCCAAGTGCACTGGCCTGGAATAAGCAGAGCTGGAACAAAATAGAAATTAAAAAAAAAATGTTGACTCCCTGCCTTTAATCAGTAAGCAGTATTTTGACCCCTGTAAGTATGAAATAACCTATAATAGAGCTCATGTTGAAACAACTGCTTGGAAAACTACATGGAATTAAGGTATTTGCATCTCTCAAGAGCCTGTGCATTTGTAAGATGTACGTTTTACTCTGCTTGGAGGCATATATGCTGCCTTCAGCTGAGCACTGTTGTGCTGCATGATATTTGTCCTGTTTGTCAGGAAAGTTTAATTTATCAAGTTGTAACCATGGACAAATATCAGATGTATTCAGTGATTAAGCTTTGGGTTCATCTTAGATACCAGTATTTTAAATTCTAGACATAAAACTATGTAAAGCTCTCTAATGGCTCTTCAAGGAAACCACAAACTGTTTCTTGAGTTGGTTATAGAAGGAGTCGCTCCAAGGGACTTGGTCCTGCAGCCCTCAAAGCCAAGAGCTGAGCTCCCATAGATTCTTGTGGTGCAGGCTGGGCGCGCTCTGCTTCGCGCGGGAGCCAGCTGAGATCAGCCCTCGTGCTCCCTCAGACAGTTCAAAGCGAGCAAAGCTGTCATCATCTCTGGCAAGCCCGAGGGGTAAAGCGAGGACAGGGCGAGGCTGCCAGAGCAGTTCCCGGCGCTGAACTCTCCCAGGTCACTCTCCGGCCCTGGCTCCGGCAAGGTGCCAGCAGTGGCGGGGACGAGCGCCCTGCAGCTCTGGCCAGTGGGTTCAGTGTAGCAGTGGCGTTCTGGGGTTGTGTGCTGTGAGGTGTGGCTTTTATTTTCAAAGGCCAGCTTCTCTTCCACATGTATTTTGTTGGAACTTTGACAGTTTCAAGCATGTGCATAAGTATTGGGGTGTGCAGGCACCATCGCGAGCACTGCAAAACACTGTCTGGCCAAAGACAGCTTGTGTGATGCAGGAACTGAGGTTGTAATAGCATTGTCATACCATTTCTGAAGACCTTGTACCTGTGTTTGAAGTGAAAGCTCCCGCTTGTGCTCTGTGCGCACACACACAAGCTCAAAAAGCAGCTCTGCTGAAAATTTACCTTTGCTGCAGTCACACAGTGACTAAAAACCCAGCACAGACATTTGCAGTTAAATATAATCTTTCTAGCCTGTGTATTATGGAAAGAAAGCTTATCTTATGGAGAGTCCTGTTATTCAGCTGACTGCATTAAATGTCAAGATAAACCTTTAAGTAAAAGAACTTGCTCTCCTCCACTATGTCTGTGCTCCTTGATCATGAGTGTAAAACTCGGGTGCGTGTGCACATGCAGGCGAGGGCACATCTGATCTCCTGGCCCACCTTCAGTAAAGTATTCACTAGCAGCTCCCCTACAGATAGGCTCCCTCAGGATGTGTTTTCTTTGACAGTGCTGCGTAGTGGTACCTTGATTAATATTATTACTCTAAGGAATATAATAAAAAAAAATCCATCAGAGCAAGAAAGTGATTGTTACAATAAAAGCCATTGAAACGAACATGCTGATTAACATGCCTCTCAATTGCACAGAGACCAGAAGACAGGGAAGCGCGTTCTTCTCTTCCACGTTGCTCTGCGTGTTTTGTCATTATGCTGCAGAGCTGTCGCGACTGCTGCCTCCTGGTTAGGGTTTCAGATCCCAGCTGATGATTAATACCTTTGGCTCTGACAATTGCAAAAGGCCGGTGCTGTAGCTGCGTACGTTTTTGCACTGCTCCGGCAGTGGTGATGTGCATCGTGATGTGGAGGGGCACAGAAGGTGGAAGGGAGCTGAGAGAGAGGAGGAAAGAGGGTGTCACCCATTCCCCATTTGTCAGGTCAGCACTCAGACACGTTTGACTAGAAAGTAGATGACATGAGTGACTTGCATTCTGTAGCACCTTTTTATTAGGAGCATGCTAAAGCCTCCCACGAGAAGATCACAAATCTAAAATTCATGGATAAAGTCCATTTGGTGCCCTTGGGTAAAGAGGAAGGTGCAGAATTTCATCCAGGTTTTGCTGGAAACCATGTCTTTGCCAGGGGAAAAGTGGCCCTGGGCTGAGTGTGCAGGTCACACAAAAGTTTAGAGGGAATGCAGCAGGTACCCTTTGAAACTCCTGATGTGCATTCAAGGTACATAAACATAATCATGAGTAGAAAATGAATGAGAAATTTGTGAAGGTATTAGGGAGGATCCCTGCTATTTCCTCCAGAAAATTCTGTTTTCTAGGACTGCTCTTGCTCTCCATTCTCTGATCTTCACCTGCTCTCTGTGCATTCACTTTTCCTTTTGGTATTTTCTATTCTACCATACATCCACCCATCCCTTCTCAAGTACACTTTCCATTCGGCCTCTACCTCTCACCTGGTTATTTGGGCCCCTGTCTCAAATGAAGGCAAAAGCATTTGCAAAGTTTTAGTGCATAGAATGATTGCCCAAATTAAGTCTAACACACACAAGAATTAGGTTGGAGAACCTGTATACGCACTGGTGTGCAGTATGATGTTACTGGTGAGCGTGCAATACCTGATGCTTGTGTTATTTATTATGGAAATTTATTTGTTATGTAAATTTACGAGGAAAAACTTCTTCACAGTGAGAGTGACAGAGCCTGGACCAGGCTGCCCAGAGAGGCTGTGGAGTCTCCTGCTCTGGAGAGTTTCAAGACCCACCTGGATCTGTTCCTGTGTGGGCTGCCCTGGGTGACCCTGCTCTGGCAGGGGGGTTGGACTCCATCTCCAGAGATCCCTCCCAACCCCTACCATATTATGATCTGCCCGTGGAAAATACAACATCAGCCTCTTTCAGACTGAGATGCTGAGTGAGCTGGATATTTGTGAACAATGCTGTTATGAGTTGTACCCTTCCCCTTTGTCACTGAGGATGTTTGCTCGGATTTAAGTATTGTTTTTGTTTTGGCAGAGGCCGAAAGCTGGGAGCAGGAAGCGGCTGCACCCTGATGGTTGTCATTTCCCCTGCGCGCGACTCCTGTTTACAGCCAGCTGCTTTCTTACAGACACATCGCCTGGGCTTTGATACCACCGGGGCCTGTCGCTGACTCAGAGTTAGTAAACTTTCTGTGGCTATCTGCTCCTTTGAGCTGTTCTGCACGAAATACAAGGTCAGCCTGGGGGGAAAAAAAGTAAAAATAATAAGAATAATAATTAAAAAAACCAAAAACAAACAAACAAAAAAAAAACCCAAAAAACCCCCAAACCAAAACACAACCCAAACCAAACAAAAAAAACCACCAACCCCAAAACAATCGTAGGATCTTTCACAATCCTCTGCTCGCATTAAGGGTACGTGTGTTCCCACTGAGTCAGGAGGCAGCGATAGCTGGGAATGTCTCAAGCGGACGGTAGAGAGCTGGGCAGACCTCTGATGCAAAAGCTGCTTTTCCAGCAGGATGCGGAGGAGATCCTGGTAGACAGATGGCTGGCTGCCCAGGTTGCTGTGTGTCCTCTCAGGCCTCAGTCTGAATTCCTCCTCCCCATAGTAGCTTTCATTACGTTTTGTCTCTTGCTACATTAGTTTGTTTTAATGCACTGGAACCCCATGTATGTTTAGCAGCCTCTTTCTGCTTGTTTTATGGGGCTCCACTGTGTTTGGAAATGAATTAAAGCGTCTGAAAGGCTTGGCAGTTTCATTAGAGAAGGACAATCCAATCCAAATTAGTGTAACTCACTTAAAATTGAAGTAAAATGTTTTAAGGAGAGTGATCTGATAAATATTGGCTTAAACTAATTGGATTTTCAATAGACAAATTACTGCATTTTTCTCATTACTTAGTGCTCTGTAAGGCTTTTACATTGTATGGGAGAGTGCAGTTCCCTGTGATGGAGCTGAGAAGGATGAGTGAAATCACTGACTGAAGATGCTTTGAGTCTGTGGCTGCTGAGGAGGCTGGGTGGCTGTGCACAGGGATGGATGCTGTGGAGCTCAGCCCTCCGGGCTGTTTGGCTTGCTGCTGAAGGGGTGTTGCCATTTATTTCCCATTGTGCTTGCACAGGTTTGCTAATCCCTGTGCTCACTGCATGGGTGAGATGATCGTCAGGCTGCCACTGATGTCTCTGGAAGAAGGCACTCCCTGGGATAAGCACAGTGTAAAGCCTCTCGTCTTATAGAGAGGGCAATACTTTTTTTTTTTTTTTAATAAGCAAAAGTAAGGACTATTGCCACTTTAAGGGGGACAGGAAAAGATGCATGTCCTTTCGAAGTCAACTTCTGTATTCCAAAAAGCTATTAATTGCTAACTAAATAGGATCTAAATAAATATGAAGTTGTTTTGTTGTAGGGTTTTTTTTTTGTGTGGTATTTTTTTTTTGTTGTTTGTTTGCTTGTTTAAAAGTATTATTATTCACAATAATAAAGGAAAATAAGCAGGGATTCTTAGAAACCTTATCTAGTGTTGGGAGCACCATCATTTAATTCCTTCCCAAACGTGTTCTCTGAAAAGAACCGTCATGCATTCATTTGATTTGTGGTGATCATTCAAGAATTCCCTTTTCAGGAATGTCAAAGTGGATGAGGAGCTGCTCCTCAAAAACGTTTTCAATAAGTTACAAGAGTGTGTGGCCTGAGAGGTGATGCAGAGAAGTAAAACAGCTTCTTGTTCATTACTACTGAAACGTTTGTATGAGCAGCAATAGTAACCACGTCTTTTAGTGCCTGTGCAGAAGGAAATTGCAGGGGGATGCCGTTAGATAATCCTGACAGTCACAATGGTGAGCATGCAAATAATACCATGCTATGCTTCTTCCATCTAACTGCCTGTGTAGGGAAAAGTAGCAATGGAGTGGTGCTGTGTAGAGTTACTGAGCTGTTTGTTTTTCTACTGCAAAAATACCCTAAAGCAAGGTTTGTCTGTGGGATGTTTGTTCTCTCGGTCTAGGAGATGTTGGTAGTCGACTCTGTGGCTGAGGCATGCAGTGATGTGTTTTTTCAGGGCAGATTTGGTGTAGCTCATATGCAAGCTTGACCATTCCAAGTCCAGTATCCTGACTGAAAACAGTTTCAGTCAGCGTGCTGCATTTCCATGTGATTATGCTGGTGTGCTTATATTTTTTTTTTGTTGTTACCTTTTGAACAGATAATTTAAAATTACTCTCTGTGGGGATGTTCTCTGTGTCTGTCTGCCTATCAATCTTTCTATCTGAATGCAAAAGTATTTGATTAGTGTATTTAAAGTAATAAAGATGTCAACAGTAGTGTCACATTGATTGATGCTAATTATAAGTCTTTAATGGCTCTGCTGGCTTGGCCACTCTCCTTTGCAGATTGTGATTTTATGGTTAAAATAATGCCCTGCTGTCCACAGACTGGGTCATAAATTGTGGTCTATCTTTCTTTAATGACTCTGCATGCAGTGGTATAATCCCAATAATGTACATTATCTTTGGTACAAGGAAAGCAGTGACTTTCATAGAGGTGATGGATGGATTTATAAGGACTAGCTAACAGACTGGCTGGGATCACACCAGAGGAAAGGCTGATCTGCTTGTGCATTGCCATAAGGAGAAACATTAGGCAGGCAGTCTTGGATAACTGATGATTTTCATCCAACCTCTCTCTTTCCACTCTGCTATTAGTAAAAGTTAAAGAAAATGCTGAGGTGTGAATCAAAGTCTCCCATCAAAATGCTGCTTGGTAATTTCCACAAACCCAAGGCAATGCAGGATTTGCATAAAGGGCTTTTAGTCACTTGCTACTAAATTTTACTAGTGTTAATTTCTCTGACTCTGACAAAACATCAGCAGCATTGCTTTGCCGTGTTGTGAAGGGTGTGCTTCCAGCAGTTGCATCAGCTGGACTGACATGCTCAGCAGGCAGTTGTACTTAGAAATTTGTACTTCTGGTTTTGTCACAAAACACCCTGTTGGGTGGGGTGTGTGGAGCACACTTTCCATGTGCATGTTTCAGGTTAGGGTTTTTTGTTTGTTTTGGGATGATATCATGTTCGAATTTGGGGTGGTTTTATTTTTTTATTATTCTTTTCACTTAATCTTTAATCAAGCAGAATTCTTCTGCTGTGTGTGCTGCAGTTGGGCTGTACAACCACGTCAAGCTTTTTTTTTTTTATGAGAAAGTAACATTAGCTCATGTGTTGGAGATTAAATAAAAAAATAAACAAACAAACCCAAATCACACACACACAAAACCAACAACAGCAACAACAAAAAACCCAAAAACCCAACCCCAAGGCTTCTGTTTAAAAATGCAGGTTCATCCTCAGCAGCTTTCAGAAGCATTTCTGTAGCATGCTACTAATTAAGATAAGGTTATCATTTTAAGTTATACCAGGAATGCAATTAGAGCTCTTACTAAGAACTGTAGCAATCAATTTTATACAAATTATTCAGACCTGGTAAGGTAGAATGCAGTTTTAATCACACAAGAGATCACGCTGTGGTTTTATTAAATATAATATAGATTCAAATTACAGCCCAATGCTGTACTGCTGCTCATTCAGCAGGAATTCATGTATCCTTTTCAAAAATCTTTTCTTAGGTACGATTAATTCAACCATGGGATTCCCCCCCCCCCCTTTTCCATGTACAGTTTCAATTGACTTTTGATCTTGAAAAAGAGCCCTTTAAATGGATGCACTGTAAAGCCAGAAATGAATGTAGAGAAGTATTTGGAGTGCTTACTAAATAAGGTGAATTTCACATGGTTATGATGCTGATGTCAGATGCCAGTTTAGGATCAGTGTGGCTGGGAGCTGTATGTATTTTCTGCAGATAGTGTAGAGAGGGGATCAGATTCAGCCCCTGGTTAGGTAAGTGAAGAAAGCGGAGTGAACTCTACCACCCCCAGGCTCCCTGTGCACCAAACAGGCTGGGATGTTTCCGTAGCCTTGAACTTTAGCCAAACCTGAAAGTAATAAAAAGGACCAAATGTTAGTGCAAGTATTATACTTCCCACTTTGATGTCTGTTTATTCATTAAGATATACCCATTTCTGAGACCTAGTGTGCACCATAGACCTGCAAACTGTAGCAGTGGGCTGTCATGGAAGGGTTTCACAGTCTTGTGAATACAATGTGGTCTTTTTATCTCCTTGTAGTGTCCTTCTGGCTCTATTTTTCAAGCAGAGAATGCTCATCCTTTAGATCTTCCTGGAACATTCATCTTTAACATAATCACTCCTTGTTATCTTGCTCTGGTTGCCACTTTCTTTTGGAGCTGCGCAAACTTGTATTTCTTGAGTTATACTCATGTTTTACAGAAGTCTTTTCCTACATTCTTAAAAGTGGACAGCATTAACCTGCAGTTAATCTTGAGTGTATGTGTGGGCTTAATCAATAATTTAGAAGTTGAAACATTAAAATGATGATTATTCCTCAAGTGTGGTTACAAACTCAGCAAATTCAGAAAAAAAATCTTTATCTAAAAGGAAGCAAAACATGAGAAATGGGGGTGGATGCACACTCCACCAACTTGAATTCTCTGATGTACCAACTTGGTGATCAGTAAAAAAAATTGTCCGTAAGTACAGATTAGAAGAAAATAATTTATAGAAATGCATTGCATTTCTTGCTTTACCTCTTTCCTCAGAGATGTTATGATTGCTCAGTTTTCTGCTTTAGATGTCTTTTATAAAGAAAATTTTCCTTAGGATTTGTAAGACTGTTTCTCTTGAAATGCATACTATACATGTTTTGGTGAGAATTATGCAGGCTTCTGTAGGGTGGGAAATGAAATCATTTAACTCTGCCTCCAGTATTTTTTTTTGTACCAGTCTGCCCAGGTTAAAAGAGCAGTGTCTAATTAGCTGTTTGCTATAGGAAAGGTAATCAGCTATCTGTGTTTATCCGTGTCACAGCACTGTGCTTCCCAGAGCCCCTGTTAACTACAGTTTTTTTATTATCTGGACTGTACTTACCAGCCCCACTGACCTTGAGGCAAGGTATTGCTGTCCTGCATTTTAGTGAGGGTGATGCAGATGGCACTCTTCTGTTTTGGGGCTGGTTTTCCTTTCAATCTGCAACTGTAATCCAGAGGAATAAAAATTACAATTTAATCAGGAATCTTGTTGGGTCTGGAGGAATACTGCATGAAAAGACTGGATGTCATGTTTTTGCAGTTAATTTGTTTGCCTTTGTCATGGTTTAACCGCAGCTGACAACTAAGCCTTGCAGAGCTTCTGGTAGGATGAGGAAAAGAATGGGAAAGGTAAAAGAAAACTCATAGGTTGAGATGAAGACGGCTTAGTAGGTAAAGCAAAAGCTGCATGGACAAACAGGAATTCCTTCACCACTTCCCACAGGCAGGCAGGTGTTCAGCCATCTCCTGGAAAGCCAGGCTCCATCACATCTAATGGTTAAAATTGGGAAGACAAACCCCATCACTCCCTTCCTTTCTCTTCTCCCAGGTTTACGTGCTGAGCATGATGTCATATGGTCTGGAATATCCCTTCAGTCAGTTGGGGTTGGCTGTCCCAGCTGTGTCCCCTCCTGACTTCTCGTGCACCCTCAGCACAAGAGTGGGGTGGTGTGAGGAACAGCAGAGGCCTTGACTCTGTAAGCACTGCTCAGCAACAGCTGAAACATCCCTGTCTTGTCAACACTGGCTTGGTTACAAATCCAAACCATAGCCCATACTAATCTATCCCAGTCAAAGCCAGCACAGCATATGATATTGAGAGAGCAATAGTGAATGATTCTGTGGAATCATTGTGTTGTAGAAGCTCCAGCTTATGCTAGGGAAGGGGGTGTGTGGTGTTGCTACTTGCTTTATGAGGATAAACTTTACTTTCAATTTGTTAGAGTAGGAAGCTGGGACGGGAAGGTCGAGCTCTTCGGAACTGTAAAGGTGCCCCTGGTTAATCAAAGGAACACTGAAGCAGCACAAGAAAACATCTGTGTTACCTGCATGCATATGCATATATCTATATGTTTGGCAGTCAGTGGTTGCAGCCTATGCCCAGGCTCTTTGTAACTGGAGTACTCATTTTAAACTGGTTGTGCTTGCAAAAGGAATTGGTGTTCAGATGCCGTGGTCCAGCTGAAAGCATCTGCGTCAGGAGGGCCTGTTGCAGGCACGGTGAATACAAGTGTGTCTCTCATTCTCATTTGTTTAAAAAAATTGTGAGGTTTTTTTAGCTGGGTTTCAGTTGGTTGATTGGGGTTTTGCATTTGATATTTTGGTTTGGTTTTAAAATAAAAAAGCATTTTAAAAAGAAAATCTAGGAAAGAAAAGAGTATATCCTTGTTACTCATTGTGAAACGAGTCTATCTCCTGTCAGACTGGTACCTCTGACAAGAATTTAATCTTCAGGAAATATTTGCATGTTGTAGGCAAATGCCCCTTTGTTCCCCAAAAGTTGGGAAAATGGGTGATATTTTTCTCTTAAAAGAAATCAATTTTGGACACAGTGCAACAGCAGCTTGGCAGTTGATTTCAGTGTAAGGAAAAAGGCTCTTGCATTACATGTATCTAGATGTTTTGGTACCATATGTGAAATTCAAATCCATTTAAGTATGATTTAAAGTCGGCAAAGGCAGTAGGTAACTTGAGTATGATTGGCTGGAAAAGTACATCCATAAATAAGGTGCCTTTTTTTATTTAGGTAATGTGGTGAAAATAGTTGGATTGAGAAGGCGTAGTTTAAGAAAAATACCCAACCCTGCTTTTATGGAGATTATGTTTTGGGGGTAGAAAGATGTAATTTAGGACTTAGGGCATTACATGATTTTTGCTATTAATGTATAAAATCAAGGACACACTACAGGTATTTTATATTGTTCTTATTTCATTCTTACAGGAATTTACTTTTTCTTTTGCTTTCAATCAAAGTTATCAGTAGGATTAGGGTTTGGGATGTGTGTATTGGTATGTGGACTGATAGCATGAGTGGTATCAGCATCATTTACTGTTAAATTGATAGCCGAGGTTAGCTTGGTCAAAATGGCTTTTAACAATGTCTTATGATATTTAACACTGTATTTAACAGTATCAGTGGAGCACAGCCTGTTTGTTGGGTCCAAAGTTAATGAATAGCAAGCTTTTCTAATCTGGTTTACAAAGTTGTGGGTTATATTTTTATGTATCGTATTTTGCTATCGTAATTTGGAAGCTTTTGTTTTGAGATGTATTGAAATGCTTAAAAACACAGGATGGGATGCTAATGATGAGTGGAAAAAACCTATTCGAAAGCTACTTATGGGTGTCAGAATCAGAGGAGCTGAGTCAACTTTTAAATGGCAGCTGAGTGCAGGAGACATTTTCAAATAACTTCTTGATGTTGAATGTAAGACCAGGAAACATTCATCCTGTTGGCCATAATTATCTTTAGAGAACCTCAGAGTTTTTCACAATTTGTTTACAATTAAATGTATCTGCAGTTCACAAATTAACGACAAGTGTTTGAGGCTTTTATGTTGCACTAGATGCTGTAGTCCTGATAAAGTAAATGGCCTTTACCAGTAAAGACCGCTTAAGTATGTGCTTCGGTCACACTGAAGATGATAGAATGTGAGTGCATGGAATAAATTTTGAGATGTTGCTTTTCTTCTTCAGTTTGTTCTTCTGGCTTCCTTTTCCTTCATGAATATTCAGTCTTCTTCCTTCCTAAGGTCTGCTGTTACTTTGCTTTTAATTTAGTTTAATTTTCCCCCCCCGGAGGCAGTAGTTCTGTGATGAATGCTGCTTGGTTAGTGCAGTAGCAGATGAGGTGGACTGCCCTTAAGAAGTGTTTGTTAAAGTAATTGAAAGATTAAGGTTTATAGTTCAACAGAAATATGCAGCCTGTTGCTTCCTGTGGCACAGGTAATGACCTAAAGTACACAATCCATAATAATATGGACACAGGTAAGTTAGAAGAACGTCCGTAAGGTTTGGGGCACAAATAGTTAAACATGAGGAAACACCAGCAATAGAATTGCCCTTCAGGAACATGTACATTTGTAGATGACCACTCCCTCTCTGTGTGCCTGATCATATGTGCTTTTCCTAGGTGTTCCCATTTCTTTCCCTGAGCAGGATGGATACAGCAAATTGACGTGCACTCACCTCTCTCTTTTCAGTCTGTGTACTGTGCTCTGAGATCTCTGTTCCAAAAAGAGATGTATTTTGTCATCAGCTAATGTGTGCATTATCTTACTGATCCGCAATCTGATTAATCTGTCTCACATCCCCATGAGATGAGAGGATATTATCCCAGTTTTACAGTCACAAAGCTGAAGTATAGATGCGGCAGTGCAGGGTCTACACCAGCTAAAATATTCAGTTTGGGATGCACTGTGTCGTACTACCACGGCACAGCTTCTGACTTCAGTTGTGGTTATAAATATTCATCTGCAGAATCTCAGCTTGGGGGCTTACAGAGGAAAATGCACGTATAGGATCTGTGTATAGTTAGGTAATGTGTCCTGCTTTGAGTGAGAACAGAACTCACTCTGGGCAGTGATTTTACTTCTCAGCTCAGTCTCTTCTCCCTCCCTGCCCTGGCTGCAGGCAGCAGCTGTTGGCACAGGCAGGGGCTGCTCCCAGCAGGGAGAACACCCCATGGGCAGAGTCGGTGCCAAGGGGTGGGGTGCAGAGCGAGGCCACTGCTGGGGCTTGTGCCCCACGCTGGGGGTGCAGGAAGGAAAAGGGGCACCTGTGGGGAGCAGAGGTCAGGACAGGGGACCCCAAACTGGCCAGCGAGGGATCCCAGCCCATGTATGGCATGGTTGGGATAAAGCTGAGGGGTCAGGAGGGTCATGTTCTCTTCCTCTGTGGCCAGGATCTGAGGAGAACTCTGTTCCACCTTCTACTCTGATCCACGTGTTCCTGATTCCAGTTCCCATCTGCTGATGGGCCCAGTCTGGGATTCTCCCAGTGCTGCTCCACAGCATCAGTGGTGACAGTGATGTAAAGGCCATCAGGGGGGTTGGGGTCGATATTAGTTTTGTATATATTCTATTATTAGTATTATTGTTTTTATTAAAGCTATTTTAGCTTTCTACTTGCTCATTCTCTCTCCCTTATTCCCTTTCTCTTCCCTTTTGGGAAGGGAGAGGGGTTAACAGAGAGCCTCTCTTAGATTTGGTGGCCCTGACCCTAAACCTCGATGCCCATGCAGTTCCCAGTCAGTCTTAGACTGCTATTGCCACTTCGGAGCTTTGAGCATTCTGAGCTTGTCTCAGCAAAGCACTGAATTGTACACCTAATTTAAAAAGATATGTCATCCTGTTCATGAGGTTAATTAGTACTAGAGTTTGCTATATTTACTTGTATAATTACAGCAAATTTCAGCTACAACCAATAAAATGTTTCCCCATGGCTATGCAACAAGATTATTTTACATATTCACATTACGTGCACAGTGTGTGTGAAAATGAATTCAGTTACAGTGTTCACACGCCTATAAATTAATGCACACAAATATGCACAGGCACAATGATGTAAAGACAGCAGACAGCTTCACTGCCCAGTGCCATAAAGCACTTGATTAAAACTTAGACTGAAGTCTACCAGCCACCCAAAACAACACACCCTTGAGCTGCATCCCATTAAATCATCTGGATTGCTACTACTTAATAAATACACACTTCCTCGAGATACTTCATTCTGTACTTACATCAAGTGGTTATTTTAATGTGCCTTTGGGATAATCAATCAAAATACCCAAGCAACAATCCTTTCCCCATATTTTCAAGTAATCAGGCTACTCACACTTATTCTTTATTTCTTCTGCATGCAGGTTTATTTGGCTTTCTTCTCGATACAACTGAACAGGGATTCTATTTTCCTTATTTTCACCCATTTCTTTCCAGAAATGAACATCTATTTTGGCTCTGGTATGTCAAAGCACCCAAGAATTAAATAGAAGGTAATGAAAACTGCAGTCCTCTGGGGTTAAGCAGATGTTTTAATGCCTGAAAGAAATTAGGAATTCCAGCAGGGAGACATGTAAAAGTCTGGGTAGTTTTCTCATGTATTGCCAGTGAACAGATAAATACCAGTGTTATTTGTTGAGTATCAGCTGAGCATTACATATATACTGATAATCCAGTCCTAACCTGAATGATGACATTAAAAACCAGTAGCCAGTTTAAGTAGGCTGTTATTCTTAGATATCTAACTTGGGTTTATAACTATGTAACAGCCAAATTGTTCAGCATATTTTCTTTCACAGTTGCAATATGAAAACTATCAAATCTGTGGGGTTTTTTAAAAATTTTAAGTTCTAGTTATGGCAAAATCCCCTCAGCTGCAAAATCACCCAGTTTATAAGATAGACTTAACATCAAACTGGCCTTGATAGAAACAAAACACAAGAATATCTGTATGTTAGTTCTCTTTAATAGCAAATTAGTTTTAAAAATAAAATGAAAACAAGCAAACAAGCCTTAAAAAACCCCTAGGTACTGTTCCATATGAGCTTAATAAAATAACATTACCTAAGTTTAACAGAATATTGTATTTCTCATCTAAAACTGAGTTAAGCCATCACACACAGCAAGGCCAGACAGAAAAACTAGTAGCAAGACCACCTGTATGCTTCTTGTTTCTCTATATAGAGGAACCTGCCACAAAATTCATGTTGTCGGTGTTGTAAGGTGATTGATAAAATGGTTATATCCCTATTGCCAAGAAGTCTGATTTGCTGTTCTGAAGAAATATATCCTGTCTTTCTTACAAGAAAACAGAGGGGGAAACATTTTAAAGGCTGAAAAAACACTTGAAGGGATTTAATGCTCCCACGAAAGAAAATTATCATATTACACTTCCCTAGAATTTAGTTTAAGCTTTTAAATTACTTGTATTGATTTAAGTCTTTTAAACATCAAACAGTTGGGGAAAAAGAAAGAAATGTCCTCAACTGTTGGCAGATAGAAGCCATAAATACAAATCAAAGAAAGGAAGAAAAGTATCACCACACAAATCCCACAGCTTCTTCTAAATATATTTTCTAGGTACAACATTTTGAGGCGAATGTTCTACAAATGAATGATCTCCATCAGGTATTTCTGGGTGTTGATTTAACTTCAGACTTCTGAGGATGAAGAACATCTCTGAGGTTGTTCAAGCCTTAATCTGCAGTAAGATGACAGCAAGTAGAGTGCTGTATCTGATACACCATCAGCTTCTAGTGAAGAGCCCATTCATAGTAATGCCAATAGCAGGTTTCTGTCATTTGGCTTGAACCAGTAACACATTTCAGCCTGTATCTGCTGCTAAGCATATCAGCTGCTATTCAGCTCTGAGTGGGTGAAGACAGCATCAGCCATACTCCTTGGCCAGCTTTGCCCAATAGGTTCAGGAGGTAAGCTCCCCTAAGCTGAGGAGACAGAGCTGCCTTCTCTGACTGGTTAACTATTGTTTGTGAGCTTTTAATGCTACTGCAGATATTCTTAGTGCAGGATTAACCTTAAAGGTACCTAAAAGACTTCATGTGTGTCATTTTTCCTCACTGTTAGGTAGTTATTTTATTTATTCTGCTGTGGTTTGTTATTTGGTTTGGTCTTGGGGGGTGGTGGTTGTTTTTTACTTCTGCTTAACTTCTTAACTTTCAATGTTTTCTTAAATCTCAGTGAAATGCAAGATATTTGAGCATAGGCTTAACTGCTGTATCAGATAAAAGAAGCATATGTACTTGCTTAAGAGCTTGGCTACATCAGGAGCTTGTTTTGAACTCAACAAAAATGTAATATTCCCTCAGATCTTTGTCAAGACAGTTCAACAAAGGACACACAAATCATAGACCATTCAGAGATGCCACAGGGCAAACTGTTCTAACCCTGTTCATATGGGTTTTATCCTTTGCCAATACTCAGAAACATGCTGAAGGAGCTCTATGTATTTTCTACTCCCTTGGAAAAATATACGTAATAGTAGAAAAAGTGGAGATGTTTGTATGAGTTTTAGTGATGACAAGAGGTTCTTCACATTCCTCACACAGTGCTTTAAGTTCAATTTGTTCATAAATGTAATTTTTGTCTTAATGGCATGCAATCAACAAAAATGACATTTAGTTTCTCATAGTAATAATTCACCAGCATCAATGAAAGGGAAACCCACTATTTCTTTTGTATGATTAATGAAATCGTGCTCAGGGCTGTATTTCTATGAACAGTAAGAGCAATGGAGTTGGTGTCATTAAGAGAACTAATACTGTGGATCAATGCCTTATTTACTAATGAAAATTAAGCCACAGCCTATCAGGAGCCAGCTTACTCAAAAAGATGATGACACACTTCCAACCATTAAGGCTACGTAAAGGATACGTAAATGAAGCAATTGTTGCCCATTTCTACAGCAAACTGCTGGGCTCATCATAACATGTTTCACATAAAACGGCTCCAGCGACAGCAATGGTTTCATGGCAATTTCAGTCTGAATTTGGGGCCTATTCTTTTTGTTTTCATGAAAAATTCAATTTCACACAGACAAAGTACAAATCCATCCAAACTCCACTTTTGATACTAATCTGCTATGTACTCTTGCTTTTTTTTTTTCCCCACTATGATAACAATTCACTGTTTAGTGAATCGGGGCAGGACAATCAACAACATTTCTGGCTGTGAATGGGAAGAAGCTGCGGTATTATAGGCTGTCTCCATACACATGTAGTGTTAAATAAGTGCTAGTTATGAATGGAAAACCAAATTATTTGAATTAATATATTGAAAATCCACTATTTAGTAACATTAGGACTAACTCCTCTTTATAGTACATCATTTTTCATGGGTGTAAGTCCATTAGGTGAGGAATGTATACTAATCAGGTCTAAAGGTTATGCTTGAAAATCATGTATATCCCATGGAATTTTAAAGGAAAAACTCTATATATGTTATCATTAGAAGTCAAAAATTGTTTCTCTTTTCTGAACAAATCTGTGAAGAAGTTCTGACGCTGAATTTTGGGTTTTGTTTGGGTTTTTTCCTTTTTCTGCAGCGGTGTCATTTTTGTAGTTATTCTATTACTGCTAACCATCTACCACAGCACAGTTCATTTATTTCTAATGCTACCATGCAGTATTCTTTTCCTCCTCAAATTCTACAGGAAAATCTCACCTTGTAAAAATAATTCTATGTTCTTCTAGTAGCTATTAATGTTTGTTTTCTGTATCAGTCCATATGGCATTGCCATCGCAAGACTCAATACGTGGGCACTCAACCGATCTTTATAAGTTATCGATCACAAAAAATAACATGCTTTATATTTTGAGTATCATAATCTTTCATTTTCTGCTCATTACAGATTTTTTTCTGTCTATGCAACTGCAGCATAGTCGTTGGTCTGGTCATTTTTTTCACTTTCCTGTGGGCTGGTGATTGTCACCCTTGGAGTTGTGGAAGCTTTTTCAAGATGAGAATCGACCTAGAGAAAAAGGACAGGTACTGTTAACTTCTTCAGGTAACAAAGACTTCCCTTTGTTTCAATACAGTGTTAGCACTTCATGCTAAAATTTCCACAAGGGAGAAACATTAAAAATGTTTTCTGCGAGTGATCACATTAACATCTTTATTTACCTTATTCTTATATACCTTCCAAAGGAGAAAGTATTCAAATTAGAGGTTGTCCTCCAGTTCTTTCATCAACCATCCAGTTACCCTCACAGACATTTGAAGTGAACACTCGCTCACTTTCTCCACTTCCATAAATAACTTCAGCTGTTCCAAAAACAATCAATATCTCGCATAGAATCAATTCAGGGCCCAAGGAAATGTCACGTTACTCAGCTCTCAAGTGAAAAATGTTCTTGTGTGTCACACAGAAACAGAAGAAAGCCCAGTTGCAAGGTGCAAGAAACCACTCCCAGTGTCAGAAGAAGCAGAGAAAGAGGAATATAAAGCAAGTTGTTCTGCTTCTGATGCTCAAGAATCTCACTCTTCCCATATCTGTACTCTCCCTAAACCATTTCATTTCCTACATTGTCTTTCCTGGTCTGTTCATCTGACAGCCAGGGTAGTCCACTCTACTTTTCTGGGCTGCATGTCTCCATCTAAGCCAAGGGGATGTTACCAAGCCTCCTAATCAACTTTAAACCAACTAAAGCCCCTTGCTTAGAGAGTCTTGTTCAATGTCTTTTCTGATTTCTAGGAAAAGGAGATAAAGCTTCCACAAAGCAATGACAAGAGCCCTTTACAAAATGCCATTTCTATGAAAGTCAACTCATCAAAATAATGAGGCACTGTGCTCTCATCCACACACTCTTTCCACTCTGTCCTAAAGGACCGTGTACTGTGGAAATATATAATGATTATGCTTTTCTGGTTGGGGGGGGTTATTGCTTTTTTTCAAAATACAGTATACTCAGTTAAGTGGGAGATGAGAAAGTGAGAAACATCTGCTTTCTCAGTTGGAGGGTATATAATATAATTACTGCTGTAACTGATACATGCAGATGGAGAACAGCTTTTCCGCAAAATGAAGTTCTCATGATTGCTCTCGGGACCTTATCAGGAGTGAGCTACTTAGAGATCAGCTGAGAACCCTAAGGCTGAGATGAACGAGGAACAATAATTTCAGAACAACAAACTGAAACAATAAATACTCACCTGGTTCTGACTGTCAGAATTCTCTTCATTTATTTCTTCTTCAGGCTGAAGATCACCTTGGTAGGTCAAGAGCTCCATTCCCTCACCATTTTCTTCACTTTTCTTGCCATTTAACTGGAGAAGTTTCTCTTCATCTGCTTGGTCAATATTCTCTGTTTCTTCTGCTTCATCTACATAATTCTCATTTAATTTCTTCTTGTTTTCTTCCACTTCACTTCTTTCTTTAACAGTTTCCCCACTTTCCTGTCCATTCCCTTCTGGATATTCTTCCTCTCCTTTATATGCCTCCTCTCCCCTGTCATTTTCCTCTTCTGCATTTTCTTCTTCATCTACAGTTTCTGCTGGTCTCTGGTGAAAGGAAAAGCAGCAGCATTATGAAGCATTTTTAATGAGAACGCTCCACACAATTCTGAAACATGACAGACATCAAAATCACAATTACATCATTAGTGGGGAGTAAGTATGCTAATTTGAGGTTTGTCTGTATGAACGGCAAATGATGCTCCTGTACTAACACCCCATAATGCACTCTTACTCTACATTAAAAATAAAAAATAAATGTTGATGAGGTTTGAATGTATTACACTGGCTTGATCCACTTGACCATACTCAAAACAGCTGGAATGAACTAGATTGAATTAACACAGCAACTACTATGCCAGGTTCTCTGACATTCTAGCATTGAGTGTATACTTGTTTATAAAAGCCTGTCACCATAAAATATCACACGTCACGAGCCCACAAACAGTTCCAAGAGAAGCATTTTCCCTATGGACTGGGCCATGCCAAGCCAGTCGGTCCTGCTGTGCAGCCTGTCTTCTTTGCATCCACAGGAAAGCAGCAAGACAGATGAGGTAGACCTACTGGTCACTTCCATGACATCATCTCCCTTCCTAAAGACCCCTAAGCAGGATGGCATGGTTAGGATTTGTTTGACATTTACCAATTAATTTCTCTTACACAGAGCTGGAACATCAGACAGGAGGAACATTTCAATGCTGAGTAAGCAGAGGCTCACTGCAGATAAAGCTGCTAGCAGCATCATTTCATGACAACCTGGAAGACTGATGCACATCCTATCTAGTTTTTGTCCTTTGTGTTTCAGTTTCAGCTTTGAAGATTCATCTGACTGTTCAGTGAACCAATGCCCCCTCTGCCAAGATGACTTATCTACTTGTGCTAAGGTTTGAATGAAAATAGACACACAAAACATCCCACGGGAGTGACAGGGTGTCTGCCTCTCACAACAGCCTCATCAGACTCAAAATCTAATGCAAACCAAGAGCAATAGATTAGCTCTTAATCAAGAGGGTTTGGAATTTTACTATCATTAGCAGCTCCGTTACGCAGGCAGCTATCTGCTCCAGGCCTGTAAGTTATGTCTTCTAAAAATCTCTTTCCCTCACTAATACTAACACTTCAAAAGAATTCTCTCATCACCTTCAGCATGTTAGTAAAAGCCAGTTCAGCAATACCAACAACTGATTGAAGCCTCTTGATGAAACACTTTGCTTTTGCTTTGATATCTGAGCAGCAATATAAGACAACTTCACTACGCCGGTGAGGTTTGTCTGTATGGATGGAAAATGATGCTCCTGTACTAACACCCCATAATGCACTCTTACTCTACATTAAAAATAAAAAATAAGTGTTGGTGAGATACTGCACAGAGACTGCTCCAAAAGGGAGAAGTTATAACAATCCACAGCATGACAAATTACCAAATATATTACATGGACACCTGATCAGATAAATAATGGCTCTGTAAGTTATTTTTGAAGTATTGTGGGTTTTATTCAAGTTTTCCTGACTCACTTTCATCTGATAACATCAAACTGGCCTTACTACCACTAGAATATAAAAAAAAATATCAAACAAGCCAGGTCTCCACAGACACCTTCAAAGAAGGGACCATCCAAAGCAACCTTGAACCAACTTTGGTAACCTCCCACACATACAGATAGCAAAGAATCTGTAGATCCATAAACTCTCAGAAGCTACTTGCTAGTCTTTCACATGTGACCTACTAATTTGTTTGCAGTCTGTGAAGGAAATCAGCAGCTCTGGATTCTGATCAGAAACACGGGAGGGTGGGACAAATTAAATGCACCAAACACCTCTAGCTAAAAGGAAGTGGGTTTGGTTTTGCTTAATGACACCTGCTTGCTATGACATCACAAACACCAAATGAAGAGAGAGGAAGTAAACGCAGACTTTCTCAACTGTTGTAGTCATCCAAGATACTATTTTTTTCTTACTGCCTGATAGTGAGTACAAGCCTGAACTGCTTTAGTATGGTGGCTTATACTCTGGACTGCAGAAGGTGGTGTGTAGACTTTACACCATGGTGTAAACATATGTATCCTAACACACAGGCTTTCACTGGTTTCATTGCTGGGGAAGCAGTCGTTGGCAGGGAAGCACAAGGGACATTTGAAGGACAGTAGCTTCCTAAGGTGCTACAGTAGCCAGACTCATTAGACCTTGTGTGTCTAAAAGGGGTGAGGATGTGTATTTTTCAAGAGTTAAAACTGAGTAACACAGAAGATAAATACAGAATTACTGAACCATACACAGAAACTCACTGGAAGCTCACAGGGAACTGGCATGAAATAATATTCAAATTTCAACTAATTTAACTTGACCAGTCAAGCTAAGTTGCCTGAAAACTAATAGTACAAATCAAGACCAGTAAAACAAATCCCATCAGTGCAAGTATAATATTTTTAGAGTAACTGAAAATTTCAAGATAGCTGAGCACACTACTACAGCAGCTATTACTACTGGGGACAAGACCAAAAAGTCACATTTACAGCCTGCAACTGGAAAGCAAAATGCATTCTTCATTTAATCTCCTTTCAAGCTGCACTGCATTAGAAGGGACATTTCAAACAAGTTAAAATCAACATTGATCCAGAGGAAAAGATCTTCCACAAGGTAATCTAAAAGGCAGCATGGTTCCCTCTGCATGCAGAGCCACGGGTAGGCTTTGGAAGGTGAATGTGACTGCAGACAATGCATTTCAGACCTAAGGCAGAACCGTAGGGAGGGAACTGAAGGTCAAAATCACTCACTGAATCATCCATTGCTCTTTGCATAACAAGTATGATATTTTCTACAGAGATCTTACCTACCCATAAATTAATATTCTCTATTTTGAGTACACCTTCCTTACTGAGAAAGGGATATACTTAGCAAAAGCGAGATGTTTCAACTTTAGGGAAAGAGAATGTTTATGTGCTTATATAGATGTAGGGAGGAAAACAGAAAAAGGGAGAAAAACATCTTTTTTTTTTTAATCCAAAGCCTGTAAATGCTGCACATGCTTAACTCTACCTTCTTGAACGGTTGCAGTGATTTCAGTGACCCTGAAACAGTGAGCTAAAGCCTACATTAAAGTGCTTGCTGGGTCAGGGTATAATTTAAAGTCCCCTGGAGCCAATGGGAACCTTTTCATTGAATCTGATACACTCCAGCCATCCCTCCACTTACAACGGGACCAAATGCCTCTTATGGATATTATCAAAGTTACTGCAAATTGTTTTCTCTCAATCAGAACGAATCAGGATGGGCATGCTGAAAGCAAAACAAGTACAGCGAGTCAGACCTACATGTCATCACAAAGTTGCCAACTCATTTCTCAGTCAGCAATGATCTTCTAGACATAAGGAAAAGCAGTGGTATTTCACGTCTTCATTTTTAGCTTTTCATGGGCCATCTTTTAAATAACCAGAACATTCCCAGTAAGAGCTTCCTTGGACAGCCAAGACAGATGTGGGACTCTGCTGCTCTTTGCACCCACGAAGTCAGAGTTCAGCTTTCAGCCAATACATTGGCTCACAGGAAATCATACATTACCTTTGGGATTCTTGTAAAAAGCTCAGAGCATCTCAAATCTAGAGAGCCAGCTATACCTCCAGACCCGAGTAACTGAGATCTATCGCCACTTTGTAATGCAACTAAATGCACATCAGCATCAAATATTAATATCGACATGTCGACACGAGAGATTCCAGGATCACCACAGAGAACCTCAAGATTTCGTGCTGGAAGCACCCAGCCAGTTGCAGCCCGGGTAACAGAACGTGCATAGTGTAACAAACTACACAATAGGTACTGCTGTGTTACTTCAGTCCACGTGACAAAAAAAGAACAGTATGACTTGAACCTGACAGCAATAAATTCAGGACTGGAGTAGCATAAGCTGATTACGTTTTTATTCCTTGGGTAATTTTCACAGACAAGTAAGCAACTTCTAGGACAGGGGACTTTTCCAGTGACCATGATGGATTATCCTCATGACTCCTATAGTCAGAACTACTCATTGTAAGGTTTGTTATTTTGCCTTTTGTACAGTTGCAAGAAAACAGGAAGTAACCTTCTATCTTGTATTGCTGGCTACGTCTTTTAAGTGAAGATGATGCTTTTGCAGTTTCTCAGTTGAAAGTACAGTAGTTAAAATAACTAGTTTTCCAACCAGACCTTCACGAATGTGAGCACAATTCTTTGCTTGTCATGGACTAGCATTAAAAAAACTCACTGACAAAAGATTTGTATACGTCTATTGAAAGGCATGTTCGACCAAAGGCACGTAGAACAACTGAAGCTGTTCTCAACTTCATGCTGGAAACAAGGAGCCAGCCTGCCTTCTGGAAACCTGGCTTACTAGCAGGTTGATGAGGAACAGAGTGAATTTCATTTTGCATTCAAGAAGTATGATTGCTTGATGGTATTTTTAATCTCAGCAAAACCAAGAGTGTTTAAAAAGAAAGATGCAGTCTAATTACACTCATCATGCTATCATTCATTAAGAGCTACATTACCAAAATGCCATCATCATTCAAAAGCAATAAGTCAGGAAATCTTCAGACATTGAAGCATTTGGCTTCTTTTCCTCTAGGGATGCTAATGTAGCCTCTCAGAAGGTTTGTACATGACTGATACTAGAATACTGAAAAGTGCAGTATCACAAATCATTTAAGACGGAAATTATTTTGTACCATTAATGTGAAACATAATTTTGCTTTATTGAAGCCACTTGGAAATGTTTATTTGGCTAATGGTCACAACAGACAAACAATGAGGTAGGCAACGAAAATCTTAATGGTCACAAATGCCAGTATGAATGCATCTCACAAATGCAGCTTCAGGAACACTTAACTTTGCACCAAACCTCTCCAGAACTGAGCTGCCCCTGCTCCTACCCAGTCAGGAATGCTTTGTAGCAGCACTGCACAGATTCCACCAGCAAAACATTTTGTTCCTGAACCAGATAGGGTTGCTAAGTGACAGCAGCCCTCTTCTCTTCCACATCATTTACAAAACCCAGGCTCTTAAAAACAAGCAAATGAATAAATGAATAGTTAAGGGTTCATCAGTCTTACACCTCCCACATAATAAATGTGCTGTTGTTTCTGAAGGCAAAAAAAGGTCTTTATCCCCAGATTTTAACTCCAACCTTTTTATGAGAGGTTGTGGTGGGGGTTTTTTTGTTGGTTTTTTTTTTTTTTTTTTAATCTTTTATAACAAACACAGCATCTGAGTAATTTTTCATAAGATCACAGAATCCAGAAGTCTAACTGGAATGAAAGGAAACTATGTAACCTCAAGTGCAGAAAAATCAGCCTTTCAAACTCCATCCCTCAGCTTCATTGTCCGGTAACTGGAAGGGTGCATGATACCTTACTCACAAGACGACCATAGCAGAGAAGAAAACATCTGATCAGATCTTTACTCTTCTAAGAGGTACCTAAGGCAACATTTTTTCTCCATTTTACCATCAATCCTGTCTAGTTTTTCCATAATGTTTCCCATGTGTACATTAAAATTTGCTGGAAGTTCACAGCCTACAATACAGTCTGATCTGTTGAACGTCCCTGTAGACCAGGAGATTGATAAGCATTTGAAAAGAAGCCCTCCTGAAGTTGCAAAAATACAGATTTTTACTTCCCCGCCCCCCCCGAAACAGACTCTTCTACAGTGAATGAAAAATGCCCTAAAAGAGTTAAGCAATTTGAGAAATTGTCTGCTCTAGGATTGCTAGAATTTTTTCAAGACAGGTACACAGAGAGAGAGGAAACTTTTCCAAGTTGTATTGACACTAGTTTTGTAAAACTCATCTTAGCAGAAGTGCATTTGGAGGCTTCACTCAGAAGAAGTGAAGGCTCTCCAACAGTTGGCCACACAGAATTTCAAGAGAAGATCTGCTCTTGCTGCTATAGCTTCAGAAATCACAGTCATGCAATGCAGAAACAGAGGGAAGATCTCTCTTCTCATTCTGAGCTACAAAGAACCAACCAGAGCAAGTTTCCCTACCTCAGAGAGACAAGCAATAAAAAAATTAAGTGCAAGTCAGTGGAGCTGAAAGAACATGCAGGGAAAAATCTTATCTGCTGGTTTGTCAGCACTCAAAATCCAGAAGGATTAAATTACAGCTGCATCATTTGTAGTGAAATTTAAGCACAAGAAGTTCTGCGTGTATTCTTTCCAAATGTCATTTTGAAACCCTTACTGGTGTAGAACAAAATGTTTCCTCATGAAATGTTCTGGCCTTTTTAATCAAGGAACGTCTCTTCAAGCAGTCAGCCTGTTTTAATGTGGAATCAATGGAAACTTTAACATTTTGCCTTCAGCACCAGGGAAGATAAACATTTTATTCTGCTCACTGAGGTGAATCTTGAGTCTCTAAAACAAAATGCATACTCTGTAATGAAAACTGCAAATGAAAGGTGCAAATTTTCTGCTACTGATGATACACTCCAGCTACAGAGAGAGCACCAAGGGGAGCTACACAATCTCACATCACAGCCTGGGAAAAGGGGAATAATGAGCAGGACTGCATTAATCAGTGGACATGTACAATGGAAAGGAAGGGGCCAGTGAAAGGACCAACAGTGTGAACATCTACATAAAATCCCAAACCACTGCCCGTTAGACAAATTTATCATCCAATGATATTTACAAATAAACACAGAACAAGAGAGGGCAACGGGGACGGTGACTCTGGAGGGGAAAAAGAAAGACCACAAACAACAAAGGGATTCATTCTACATCAGTTACATCTTAAGAACCAATATCACATACCCCACGGCAACATAGGCTGGCACAACAACATGCTTGAATTCTTTGTAGGAGTCATGCACTGGACAACTTCACATCTTATAACTCTCATTCTTACCCCACCTCCCAAGGGCTCAGCATGGGAGAACAACAACCATGCCTATGAAAAAGGATAAACCAATGTAAACTTGCATTGTTATTTCGATACTATTATTACCAACTGCTGCTTTTGCATTTCACAGCTTACATAAAATTAAAGTATTGGGTGTTTTTCATAAATCACATTCATATGTGACTCGAAAATAAGCTCTGCCTTTTGTTCTGAAAGCTTATACAAGCTCAAAAATTTTCTATCTCCAAGAGTTACCTTGAATATATTTATACTGTTATCAGCAAACTCAAAGTAACACACTTAATTTCCATCTCAGATA
This sequence comes from Megaceryle torquata, assembly GCA_024611175.1. Lineage (NCBI taxonomy): Eukaryota > Metazoa > Chordata > Aves > Coraciiformes > Cerylidae > Megaceryle > Megaceryle torquata. Next base: position 50,909 of record JANIJG010010692.1, on the reverse strand, counting down.
TGCAACTTGTATTGTTTTGCAGCCTCCCTACCAAGAACAGCAATAAAACCACCTCGTTCCCTTGCAATTTGCACAATTGATTTCATAGTCTGTCATCAGTTCCCGCAGATGTTGACACAGTGATGTAAACAACCAACTGGGAGTAAGTCTGCATGTCAAGAGAAGGAACTATCCATTTTGTATTTGGAAGCTGGAGTCTTGGTACGGAATATAGAACAGACGGGTCTGGTTTGGTTTTAGGCAAAACACTGATTTTTCCTCCTTGATGTTCAATTACAACTGTCAGCTAGTCTGGAGTAAAGCAAACCCTGTTCTTTTAATGTGCTCTCAGCTGGCAGACAGCATTTTACAGACTAGGACACGAGCGGGTGTCTAGCCAGCATCACACTAAGTTTAGTTAATGGCTAATCTGGCATTTGTTCAACTGTGTACTTCAAATGGCAAGACAGAGAAGGTGCATAAAAAGTGAAAAGACAAAGCTCTATCTTCAGCACCTCATTTAGGTGGCTGATGGAAATGATAGCCTATCAGAGGTGTCAGCGTTCTAGTGAAAGCTGGCATGTAAATATTTATGCATTATACAAGATAGTCAAGCCCTGGCTGGCTGTCCTTTTCCACATTTGTAACAATAGCAGAAACTGCAGTTGAGATAAGAAGAAGCTATAAAGCTTTACATCACAGAATTTAAGATGATTTAAAATGGTCATTAATAAGAACCTGAAGACGTAGAATGCTAAATGCTTCCAAGGTCTGAGTAACCTCGGTTATCTGCAAAGAAGGAGGACTTGGGGCTACTCAGATGGACCTGACTCCTTGCCAGATTACCTAGGAAACTATACATGAAGTTTTAAATTGATAAACCAAGCATGGCTTGCGTTGCAATAAATTTTGGTGCTTTTGTTTGGCTTTTCAGAAAATACAAAGATCAGATTATCAATCATGTGTGTGAATGATTTTTAATTTTTTTTTTTTCCCCCTCACACTCACCTGCTTCCAGTTCCTTGTCCAGATAGCAAAATCAATTGGTAGAAATCAAAAAATATTTCCCTCTGAGGATGATGCATGGGCCTTGGTACATGAGCTGAGAGGTATCAAACGAGTCCCTAGCATTGCAGGCTCACCAGTGCATCCGATGCTCACTGGTAACTGCATCAATAACCACAGCTGCTGCTGCCAAGTACAGAAGTGGTAGTGGAGAGTTAACTGTTGTCCCCTCCCTAGTGATGGTCACCGTCCTCTGGCTGAGGCAAACTGGTGAGACATAAGGCAGATGGACAGAGCTGCTGTCTGCACTGTAGCATCTCCATGGAGAAGTTAGGAGGCTATCTCCAGGGCTCTTGGATTTCGTATGAATTGCCATCAGCCTAAAAACTAAGACCTGACAACCCAGTTTAAACTGTCAAGTGTTTTACGCTACCCAAAAGAATTCTTTATGCAACTTCAGAGGCCAATAAAGAGCCTAATCATTTTTCCATCTGATTATTACACTGTCAAGACCAGGGCAGGATATACTTCAGGATGTCATAAGAAACAAAGATGACAGACAGCATGTTCTTGCCCAATGTCAGCACTACCAGTACAACCCAACACATCCTAATTATCACAACGCCTCGCGAGTACAACAGCAATTAACAGGGCTGATGAGCCCAATGGTGATTAGCACATAAGTCTCTGAGATCAGAGCTGTCAAAGGACACAGCAGTAGTGTTCCTTCTGCCAGGGACCAGGACAGTCATGCTCTTGCCTCTTTCAACCACCTGATTCACACATCTTCAAAAAGAATGTCTATAAAATAGCTGAACTACAACACTCTGTCCCACTGCAGTGAATAAATCACTGAGAATGATCCTCCTTAGAAACTGCAGCTTAAAATAAAATGGAGAGATCCAGATTTTTATTGAGATGCTTTGGTGCCATTCTTCCACATGACTACAGCAGCAACTTTCTACCTGGCTTTTGTTACTGTACAGATCAGTAATGCAAACAGATATTGCTATACAAAATATAAGGTCATAAAATTTCTGTTTTCCCCTATGGCATTTTTTAAAAGCAGAACACAAGCAAAATGCACATATAACTTTTACCCAATACAAATAAACAGAAAAAAAAAATCAGCCAACTAAAAAGTAAGCACAAACAAGCAAAAGCTTACTAAAGAAAAGGATTGAAATAGTCAAAGATGGAAAAATACAGAATCATGAAAAGTTATATTAGAAGAGACCTCTAGGGCAGTGGTCTCCAAATTATTTTGCTTGCACACACCTACCAGTAAAAGCTTTTTGTGCATGAGCTCCAAATACCTGCATAATTATTTATTTATAAATTATATACAGGTAGTACTGAAGTTCTAACATTTTCTTCCTGCACCCCAATGGATTGTCTTACACAACCCCTGGGCTGTGCACCCTCCGCTTTGAAGACTCCTGCTCTGGAGATCATCGAGGCCAGTTCCACTTCATTGGAATAAACTTCCACTTACTGATTTCCTGTATTAGTTCAGTCCACAGGACTTTCTTTTAAAAATCAATGTAAAACAAAAGGGAGATAATCTTATGTTTAGTTATCAAGAACTATTTATTGCATGTTTTATGATTAAAAAGTTGGCCAACTAAGTACCACGTTGTTCCAACAGAAGGAACTGCTGGCAGTGTTAATAAAAACCAGATAAATCCACACCTGCTTGTGGTTCAGAACTCCAAGAATTCTGATGTTGGTTCTGTGTCGTAGTCCCTTTACACCAGTATAAAGGAACTGGCATCCAGGTGGATCTATTTGGTAGGTTCTGACAGTAGGGAATGCTGATTCTTCTCTAAGGCTCTATAAAGGCTCTCAGGGTAGTTCTGAAGCTGCTGAAAAGGTAACTGATAGTTGATGCATTAACAGAGAAAGGAAGATTTCCTGAAGCTCCCATAAAGAAGCCAGATCTTCGAGCTCTTACAATCATTCCCACAGAATTATGCTGTACACTTGAAAGAAATTGGGGAAAGAAAAACAACATACAAACTGTGACCCTTAAAAAAAAAAAAGCCATTTGATTAAATCTCGCTCAATACCTGGTCCAGTGGAACTTCTACACGAGTATCTTCATCTTCCTGCACTTCAGCTGCCCCCCACACTTCAGACGTCTCTTCTCTGGCGCTGTAAATATCTTCACCTGCAATGGGAAAGACACAGAGTGGAAGGAAGTGAAGTCCAATGGTGACACTGTGTGGCACAAGAACGGAACTGCATTCCATCTGGTTTGAGAGCAGGTGTCTGAGCTGACCCACCATTCCCTACATTGATCTTTTAATGAAGTTTTCAATCTCCCGTTATTGTAAATTTATTTTCATTTTTAATAACAAACACTTACATGTGACACCATTTGGGCAGGGGGAAAGCAGGGGGGAAACAGACTGAACAAAGTCCTGGATCTGAAGCTCCTGCACTTCTGGTAAAGGTCAGGCATGAATCAGAACTTAATAAATTACAACAGCAACTTACTACATTTATTTCTACAGTCAATGATAGTAGCCTTTAGTAATTAGCATTATAACACATATCTAGTAAACATCTCAGGCTCTCAATCAACAACGAACATGATGAACCAAGACAGGAGTAAAAGATTAGCAGAAGCAGTTGGGAAAAATGCTACTTCTCACCCTTGGGCTGAAACTCCACATCCACAACAAAAAAAAAAAAAAGCAGATACTCCCAGCCAGCAAGGTTAATGGTTACTGTGCATTTTTGCACAGAAATGTAACACATTTCTGTTACATTTTTGCAAATATTTTACACTATATAGCTTCAGGATTTTTTCCCCCCTAGTGTAAGTTAAAACTTGAGTTCTTCAAAGTTTCAAATGCATGCCTTTCAGTATCAGCTAAGTGAAGACAGGTAGATATAGAAATCTAACAATTTCTCAGTGCCACACATTGCTCTCTCCCTTCCTCTCAGACTGAAAAGAGCCCAGAAATTAAAAGCACAGGTTACTCCAAATCATCTCCCTCTCTCTCCAGATATCTAAGAAGGACAGATGTCTTGTGCTGATATGTCCATATTCAACATAGTAAGGAACTAAAATGAGAAAGAACAATATTTGTGCTCTTTTGGACTGTCCTCTTCCTAAGAGGATGTGAACTTGAAAATAGCAACCGACCATGTAAATTGATTTACATTGCTGGACACTGTTGAATTCAACAGCCCTAGAGTAGCACTGAACTATTCACAGACCCATTGAGGAGAAAGAACAATAATGGATAAAAAACCAAGACTTAGATAAATCTGGAGTCCACCTGCATAAAAAGTCAGCACTGACTACTCTCAAAGTTAATTTTCCAGTTACTTTCTCATCACTATGAGAGGCAAGGCAAGAATTTACCCTGGGAACAAAACTATACCATACCATTACTAGTGGCTAACTGGAGGGGAGGCACCAGTTCATCCAGATGGCCACTGACCAGAGCACCAGAAAGGAAAGCCCTTCTCCCAGTTTAAAGTGTAGAGAGAAACAGGAAAGTCTACACAACACCACAGACCTGTGGTCCAGCGTGGTCCTGCTGGCTGCATCTTAGGAGAGTCATTTCCTGATGGACACAGCAGTTTGAGTCCTACCAGAACCTCCTCATCCCACCAAAAGATCTACACTACTTGTCCTCTGAAAGTACCAGTGTTGGAAATACCACAGGGTTCTTAACATCATTGGTTGGATTCTTATCCTGAACATTTCACACATCCTGAAAAAGGTCCCATCTTCATACTTGGCAAGGAAATAATAAATTTCTTAATTTCCTTTTTTTTTTTTTTTCATGGATTACTAAATATAATGCATCTGTTGTATGTTCCATTGAAACCAAGTTTACCACACTGGCAGCATGGTAAATCTTGGACAATTTCCATGAACATATCTCATTACAGATCCCCTTTGCCAAGACAGGTTATTTTGGCACATTCAGCAATAAAAACACGGAGTGGTTGAGAGCAGCAACAAAATACATCTGTGTAAGTGCTACGTGTACTTTTTCAAATAATCAATGCACTTCACATTTCCCATTTTTCTGAGCTCCCCAAGGGACAGAAGGTTCTGTTTCTCTTACCTGATATTATCAATGTTGTCTCTCATCGTAGACACTCAGTTGAGATACAGATCACAATCATATTCTGAGAGGAAAATGTAAGTTGTTCCTTGAAAGTCACTATGATCACTCTCCTAATTCAAGGTCTTCCCTGAAGTACCTAAGAAAATAACCTTGTCCTAGATTCCTTGGCTCACTGAACTATAACAAGTCGAATCAGTGTCTATGAGAACTGCATTCAACATCACCATCATTCCATTTAGATTCTGTAATAACACCTTTGCCTTCAAGATCCCCAAGTCTTTCAACCAAAACGGGGATTGTCTGGCCTCTAGAGGTTAAAGGATTTTGGTGCAGGGGTAATTCTCAGGTTTTTTGCTGGCAGAACAGAAGTACAAGGGACGTGAATATGCGTTGGCTCTGGAAGCCAAATCCACAAAATTCATCTCATGAGTTAAGGATTCTCAATTTTAAAGCACTTCTCAGCAGAGCAGATCAGCCTCTGGGCCATGTTGAATAACTCGGCACAAGGAGACAGACCTGCAGTATTTTCCAAAACTTTAATCATGAAACCAGGAGGGAGAGAGGGAGGGGGAAGGAGACAATACGTTTCCACCCAGGTCATGCAACCAACTTTCTCATTCAAAACAGTGCACCCAAATTAGCAAAAACTGGAATCCCCAGGGGATTTCCTCCCAGGAGGTGTCTACACAGAAAGCTGGTGATAAATGAAAAGAGATTAGTTGAAAAGAGCTCTGCACAAGCCTCCAGCATCTCTCAAGGATACCACTGTTCCTTGTCTTGCATGGAAAGCACTCAAAAGTGAAATAGTGTTTCTGTTCTTCCACAGTGGAAGATGCCCAAACTAGATGGCAGGCTGCAGTGGAAAAGAGCAGCGACCACGGAAGTCACCAAAACAACTCCAAGGGCAGTGTTTTCAGACAAAATGGGAAATTATCCCATTTTCAGAACAGCTCTATTCTTTGAAGGAAACAAGTAGTTAAAGAACAGCATATTTCAAATGAATACAACACAAAAGATCGTGTTGGCTTTTGAAAGGATGGCAGAAAGAGATTTGTTGTCAGAAAAGGAAAAGAAAAAAATATTTAAGGAAATAAGAAAATTGACAACAAAAGGGAAATCTCTGCACAAACATGAGAGTGTGGAATACAAATGTCCA
>JANIJG010010692.1:17408-44575 GCA_024611175.1 Megaceryle torquata | reverse complement strand
TAGAAGGAAGGGAAGGTAGGAGAGGCGAAGGAGGGAGGCAGAGGGATTAGGGCGGTGAGGGGAGGGAAGGAGAGGGAAGGGTAAGGGAAGGGAAGGGAAGGGAAGGGAACACACCTAGGTCTGAAATGTGCCAAAACAGGTGAACAAAAATAAAAGAGACTAACTGAAAAAGCTGCAACACTTGAAAAAATAAAAAATTCCAAAGAAAATGGCAAGGAATGAAATCGGTATTATGGTAGGATGTGTCTTCTTGTCTTTCAATACCAAGAGTGAAAAGTAATATAGAAACTGCAAATTAATTTACAAAACATTAACTTGATTAAGTGGAGCATTAAGAAAACAGCTTAAAATGTAAACATTATTAGTGCTGCTACTCGTCTTCAGCCAGAAGTATTTACACTTTTGGCATGTGAATTTACAAATAACTGGAGGAGGGCAGCTGAGTGCAAGGCCAACAGATTATTTGTTTATGAGATTCTGTGTCAAGATCTTGTCAGCAGGAGTTTGCACACCACATTAATCACTATCATCAGAGCTGTGAGTTACTCAGCACCTCCCAGGCAAATGTGTTAGGCTGGGTTATTCTGCCTCATATTTTATAGGTAATAGTTCAGAAATGCTTTTTGGGTTAGGGGGGAAATGAGGAACTGTGTAAGAGCAAATAGAAAGATGAGGGTACACGGGTGGAAATTAAGGGGAGGAGTGGGGTCCTGCATGCTGGCAGGAATGCAAAAAAATGAGTTACATGCAACAGAAGTCTGGAAGCTTGAAAGAATGTGAGGGGAAGAAAGAACAAGGCAGTAGATACCCATGGTAATTTAAGCTTCTTAAAGGCATCTTCTGTAAGGAAGGCCTGAGAAGAGGAATTTTGTTTTACTAATACCTACCTGCAGCAAAACTTCTATACTCAGACACTCCCACACATACTAATTTTTGACAAAAATCTGCTGATAGTTGTCAGGCATGTATTTTTCTTGATACCTTATTCTTATTTATTCCTACAGCAAACATTATTTAGTAAGACTCTGGGTATTGGCTCTACAGTCTGGGGAAAGATAGCATTTTTTGTCTTCAGGCCGAAGATGTGAATGGAAAGTACAACACCAAATGCTTTCCTACGGAGCTTCTTTAAGAATTATGCTCTGCTTCACCTCTTCTCCAGCTCCAGAATCCCATGGGCAGAAAGACTGATGAAATCTCAAGAGAATCCAGACTGCTTCACGCTCTGAATTCCCCAAAGCCTTGTGAGGGTTACCAGGAAAGGGAATGCTTAGAACCTGAGAACAGCTCTACTGAAAATAGGTAGCTAATGTCTCAAAAGAGCAGTAAACCAACTCACCTTGCCCTAAACCAAGTCAAATGATACAGCTGCTGAAACAGTGGTGCCCACTTCATAGCTAGTCTCCAGAGCTAGCAGCAATGGAGTCACACAAATAGGAAGAGCAAGAGAACATTTTCAGTAGACAAAGGTGGTGAAATTACATGAGGAAGGATGTTCTCAGAAGGCTAAACTCTTTTGGCAATCAGATCCAGAGGCTACGGGGAGGAGAAAGGCAGAGTGGTCAGGTTTGGATCAGAACCATGGAAAGGATGATGACTGATTAATAGGGTGTGGGGGTTCTGATTTTTAACTTGGCCAAGGTCAGTTTCATAAAGTAAGCGGCTCAGTCCTCAGCTGGTTTCACCAGAGATAAGACAAGGAAGTACTGTGTTTGTACAGCACTTTCTCACCTCTGTGACTTTGTTGCAAATGGACAAATAAGACCAATAAAATTGAAGACAATGTTAAGACTGCTGTCAATTATGCTCCTTGCATGATGGCTCTCATTAGCCAAAGACTTTCATCTTCAGTTACCCACTCTGTCCTGTCCCTCACCCAGAGCAGCTATGCTGGCATTGGAGCCCCTGAGAATTCATCCATGTGAAAGACCACTGACTATCCAGGGGAGGTTTTTTTAGCCGTTTTGTACTTCTGGTTAATCTCCTTTTTTAAGTTCAAAACAGATTAATTATTAGCAACAGCAAATTTATAAATCCCTCCAAAATTCTGCCTAACATTTCACCTGACACACTTTATTGGTTGTCTCAACACAGAGATGTTCAGTGTGTTGTGCAGTCACTCAGCTCAGCATGTACAGAAAGCAGCAAGGGACTGGTGCTCACGTAACTGAGTAAACTTGAGGTAGAGTGCAAAGGTCATTTTCTGCCTGATGCCATTCACTAGTTCAGCTGGAATCCTTTTGTACACTGATAAATAAGAAAGGTATATGACTTTAATAAGGCCATGTATATATTATACATTGAACTAACTCATAAGAAATCTCTATATTTTAAATAATTAAGCACAGCAATTAATGGCTCTTAGGTAAGCTCCTTTCCTAACCAGCATCAACTGTAAAACATTTATTGTAGCATAAATTCCAACATTATACAGTCATTAATGCATCTCAAATTTTACACTGATTTAAGTTTAGCAGTAGGGATAACAAAAAAATAATTACTGTAATAATAGCCTGCCTTGAATATTTTATGGAAATCAGAGGCATTTATGAACTGCAAGCTCTGTATGTAAGCAAGGAAGTTAATATGACTATAAAAAAAAAAAAAAATTTAATGTGACTTACCACAGAGGCTGCCTCATAAAAATGTTAAGTCAAATTAAAAACAAAATGTAAAAAAATCTGTGGCTCATTAAATTGAATAGATTACTATGAGGCATCGGGAGGATATGTGCATTTATGCCCATCTTAAACATCATTTTCTTTTGTTTTTTTGGGGGGGAGGCTTGGTTTTGTTAGTTTGGTTTTTGGTTTGGTTTGGTTTATTTCAAAGCATCACTGTTGTACAAGGCCCATTTCCAACAAAAAGCCACTGCCTTGTCAATGGGTTTGAATGTGTCTGCATGCCTGGGACTTTGATTATCAAAAAGTCATGGAATTAAAAAGAAACTGGTAGTAATATATCCATGAAACTGCTGGGATTATTAAAAAAATACACATTTTTCTTCACCTGATACCACTGCAGCCTCAAGCTTCTAAGAAATCAGTTTCTCTCTTCAGAAAATATTTCATTTCTACTAAGATTTCACACCATTATAGATTGCTGACATCCAACTACCTCAACAGAAACAGCACGAGGTGCTTCTAGAGATTGACCTTGTACGCAGCAGTCTCCTGTTCCAACAGGAAATGTGGCAATGCCAGAGCAAAGGAAAAGCTGCCTCGGTCAGCTGCAATAGCTCTGTCATCTTTATACACAAACAGCTAGAAAAATAAAGGACAGTGTGTTAAAATATAATGGTTTTTTCTTCCTTCTCCCTGATTTGGTCATTCACCTCATTTATTCTTCATGTTTCTAAGTATCTAAGTTATTCAGAGGTTTAAATGACAGATCATTAAGGGAGTTTGCATTTTTAAATTAATAAAGCAGCTCCTGTTCGGCCACAGATTTTTTAATTCCATTCCTGTTCTAAAAGCTCAGCCTTCTCTTGGGTACAGATGGGTCCTCATGGCTAAAGTGTGAGCAAATGTAAAATCTCTGAAACATCTGGCCTGATCCAGTCATTCCAAGCTGAGCATCAGTACCCCTACATTCCATCCTGCAGCGAGTTAAGCATCGGGGCTTTCCTGCTGCCAAGTTCTGCCTGTTTTGTGTTTTGCAATCTATTCATTTTACCAAAAGCAAAACCCAAAGAAACTCTCCATGAGTTCAAAGAAGAGGCTTCAAGGTTTACCATCATCTTATGTCCTCAGTGGTGTTAGTGTATTCTGGCTGCCGTGGTTCAGCACTGTAACAGTACAGACTTAACAGCAACGAGGGGTCACATTTCTTGCTATAGATTGCAATTTTACCTCCTATTATTGCCAGGAATAAACCTACAGGTCCTGTAAAATCTCTGCAAATAAGAAACAAGATGATCTCTCTTTCTTCATCACGGTTTTTCCCTGCCTTGACAACACCACAGTGACATGGTCTATGTTTTAACTAAAGAGAGTTTTTTAATCCTAAAAGTTATCAGCAGGAAAATATGGACAACAGTTTTAGCCAACAATGCACAGCTGATACGCAGCAGTCCCGCCCTATAGTCAATAATTTTATAGAAAGCAGTTCAGAGCATGATAACAAGGGCAGCTTTCCTTTTAATTCAGGGTTGACCTTTCTCTTCCTTCTTTTAGCCAACAGCAAAACCAGGAAATGGAAACTTGCCAACTTCTAACACCTCATAATTCTCAAAACTAGACCTGAAAAACTGTGGAGTGGCTCAGCCCACCTCCAGTATAGTACTATGCAAATCATAGCAAGAATTCAAACTTCACATTCTATTACCTCTAGAACTTATTTTATAGTTTGAGGGGGGGTTACTTTGCAAGCTGTGTGACCAGAATTAGACCACTGTATTAAATCACTGTATTTGAATGAAATAGGCTTTATAGTGAGGGTGCTCCCTTACAAGAATTTTCTGCTATGCTCCTGGATTTGCTACTTTCCTGTTCAATTTCCTACAGTCTACTCTTTACAAAGTGTAAAAATAGATTTGGTGGTTTGTTTTCTTTTTATGGGGGTTCGTTTGGTTTGGGTTTTTAAAACCTTTAACCAAGATGCTGATAATTAAATGTATCTTTGGTGCCACTTTCCTAAGCCCAAATTCTGCTGCACCAGCTGCACTTATCTAAGTTCTAAACCTCACATTTCCAGTTGCAATTACTATTACATATACTCTCTATTATTGAGGTTTCCACCAGTGCAATGAGAATCCAACCATAACATCAACAGCATGCCTTACAGGGTTACAAAACCCAAAACACCAGCTCGGTCTCCTGGATTTGCTCTAAGAAGTGGTGGATTTAAATCCCGCACAAAGAGCTTTCAACACTAAGAAACTGTTTAATCACCCTGATTTGAGAGGATTATGATATGCAATATGAATGGCGTGCTGGTGAAATTCAGTGTACGTTTAATGTAAATACATGGCTAGCCCAGCTAAATTCTATTGGAAGATTAGAGTAAACTTTAAATATGTTATGAACATAATTCTTCAGATGTTAAATCCTAGGGAAAAAAATCACTTTCAAACAGTCTGGCACTCAAAAGTGAGAAAACTAGCAAGGAAAAGGACAGCAAAGAATATGGGAAATATTTTCTACTATGAATATTTTCTTTTTATCTATTTCTGTACACTCCATAAAGTGCACATGTAAACTCACCGTGCAATTTATTGGTTTCAGATTAAAACAAATTAATCCCACATCAGTGAGAGCCAAATGCAGCCAACTAACATGCCAAGAGTCTTTTTCACTCTCCATCAGTAAAAAATGAAATCAAAATTGTTAAGACAGTGATACATGCTTCCTGTACCCAATCCAAAGCCCTTGAATTTGAAGGAAAATTTTGAATAAACTTGCAAAGCCAGCTGAGGAATTGCAATGAGCCTTCAGAGTAGACAGTAAAGCTACACTGATCAAAACAGTATTTGGGAGCAATCATTATCACTGCATTCCTGGAGCTGGTTTCTAGCTCTCTATTAAAAATACATCTCTGTTGCAGACTACTCACTCTAAAATGAAACTGAAAATGAGATAACTGAAGGCAGGAATTACATACGTGATACATCCAATACTTCAGCATCTGGTCTAAGCTAGATTTCTAATTTCACTGTCAGCTGAGAGAATGGGCATTTCCAGACACATTTGTCTCTCCCTGACAGCTGGAGCCTGGGAGCCCAGCCTGAATTAATCCTCTAACCCTCAGAGAGTGGGAGGTAGGTAAGGTGCATATTGCCCACAAGACGTTTCCAGGAGCAGCTGGGATCTGGAAGTGAACCACAGTTGAGAAACCTTTAGGATTTGCTGTGTTTTTCTTGTTGCCAAAGGGAAACAGATTGAGACAAACAGACTCTCGAAATAAACAGCTCCTTCTGAACTTCTGTTCCTGCCTTCAGAATGGCCAAGGCAGAGGTGAGGCCAAGTACACTACAGCTGGAGTCTTTGCAAAGAATCCTCTCTTAGTTTTTACTGTGAAGCATTTGGATGCTATTGGCTTAAGCAGCACTTTGGCTGAGAGCCAGCAACGCAGACAGACACGGATGTGCAGAGAGGTCTGGTGTGCTCGTGCCTGCTCTTGATTTTCCTCTTCACCCCACAAGGTTGCAGCTTACAGGTTGGCATTTCTGGGCAAAGGCAGGAAGAGAACAAAAGCACCACTTGCACACTTCCCACTCAATTTCTGTTCCTCGAATGTATATTTGAAGCAGTCCTAAAAAGGCACAAGCAAGCTGCAAAGAAAGCTGCAATGCTCCTCTCCACTAACTGAATCTGGGAGAAATACTACAGCTAATCAATTCTACAGTACTAATTACCTGCCTAAGAAAGAAGTTGCATTTCAGTCATCTCCAGGTGAAACAAAAGGACCTTAATACACAATAAAGCACCCCCATTACCAGCTTTTATAGCACTTTCATTATTCATCTCAGTCCCTCGGTCACACCAGTGATGCAGGAATCCATCTCGCCCAGAGACAAGGTGACAAAGCAGGATGGAGTGAGGGAGAGACCTATGGACTGGGAGACATTTCAGAGCACTAAAAGCACACACGTTAGGAGAAGAAGAGCTTGCACTAATACACACAACAACAGCCTCTATTCTGCCCTGTCAGTTTGCACTGGATGTTAACACAGGTCTTTGGTATATGAAGAAGTACTGAAAGCAACAGGTGAAGAAAAGCAGAACTCTTAGAAAAGACTGTAAGGAAAAAAAAAAAGACTATTTTCTACTTCACATCTCTAATCTGCCTTAAAAAGCTTATTGATTTACTAATATTCTTCATTACTAAATGCATGGCACTTAATGTCAGTCAGCCTAATTTATTGCTAGAACTCCTTAAATAAATTTCTTATGATTTTAGCCTTCATAAGAACACTTACCAGCTACCATCAGGATAAAACAGCATCAGAGATCTGAAAAGGCATTAACAAAATCTTTCTGTGGGAACACAGACTGCCGATGCATTCACAAACCAGAAAGCTGTTATACGGCAGACACTAAAAACCTCATTTCAGAGCTAGAAAGATGGAGGGGAAGGGAAGGAAAGACAATTCACTCCCACCTGTGCCACGTGAAAACTGCCACATTGTGCAAAAATAAAAGTTAATGCTCTAGCCACTATTTGGGTTTAGTCAGTTTTAAACCTTCATGGACAACTTTTACAAAGAAAGGTTTGGTTTTCTAAGAAACAGAATGTAGTATTTCTGAAACTGTAGAAACTGTTGTAGCATACGACATCTGTGGTTCATTGACACCAGTACTTTTGACAATGCCAGCAGTGGATATTTTAGGAGAATTAAAAAAAAAAAAAAAAAGAAAGAAAAAGGAGTGTTAACTCCTCTTACATTCAAAGGATTCAGTAGAAAAATAAAATATCTGTCTGCCTGCATAAACCTAGAAAAGTTATTATCTGAGTAACACAACTTACTATTAGTGTATTGTTGAAGAATAATTCCAGCTGTAAAACTACCATCACATTAATAATTAAAAAAAAATATATAATAGAAAAAAAAAAACACTTGTCTCCAGATATTCTGATAGAAAAGGGTAAATTTCAACAATGGTAGCTATAAATCTAGACATTTCCTATCTCTCTGAAAGGCATTATTGCATCCTAGGGAAATATATACTAAATACATCAAAGCAATCAACTTCAAAGTAATTGAGTGGTGTTAGGTACCACTAACAATCTTACAGGTGCATTCTAGTGCTTAATGTTAATGATGAAATACACGATTTGCTGGTTTTTCTGGCACATTAATTATTTCAGTATGAAATAATTTCCTGTATTTTTGTGCCATATTCACAGCAGTACCACATTAAAAAGTTCTGGTATAGTCATCGCTGGATTAAACTTTGTGAACTTCTAGATTTTGCCACTCTGTGGATAAGTTACCCAATTCCCTGTGTTTCAGAACAAAACAAACTTTATTCAGGGTAGATTCTTCAGGTTTGGCTGCATTAACAGGGTGATTATGAATCACAGAATCATTAATGTTGGAAAAGATCTCCGAGATCATTGAGTCTGTCTACCCAACACTATCATGAGCACTAAACCATGTCCTGCAGTGCCACATCTAGGGGTTTTTTGAACCCCTCCAGGGATGGTGACTCCACCCCTCCCTGGGCAGCCTGTTCCAAGGCCTCACCACTCTCTCAGTGTATAAATTTTTTCCTAATGTCCAACCTAAACCTCCCTGGCGTAACTTAAGCACATTTCCTCTCATGCTATTGCTTGTTACTTGGGAGAAGTGACCACTCACCCCACAACAACCTTCTCTCAGGTAACTGTAAAGAGCAGTAAAGGCCAATATCAAAATCTGTATCATTTGATACGAACACCTTGCCTGCTTCCTGCAGTAGAAGCAGCAACAGCTATTACCACTCTTCCTTAATCCTGCTTGGGCTCCTCAAATACCATCCACTTCCAGAAGGACTTTTCTGCTTTTTAAATGGTGACACACACCACTTGCTTCAGGCCTAAAGAAACCTCAGATGTTTTGCCAACAGCGTCAGCTCTTGTCAAAGGGTTGGGTACCTCCACCAGTCTATTAGACCTCAGACAATTCAGAAAATAAACTGGGTACAGATGGTGATTTACCCTCTCTTGCAATGGGACCCACCTATTTCAGAACGTGGTTTGGATACATTGACAAAAGCTATTGCAGCAATAGCTGGACCTTGTCCAGAGAAGGGGAAAAAAAAAACCAAACACACACACAAAAAAAATACCCCGAAACCAAACCACAAACAAAAAAGCTCTGTGGATTTTAAAGAACCTGGAGTACTTCCCTTACCATTTTCCAGCCAAAAATTAATAAAGGGAAAGAAAAGGGACAAGTGACCTCTCTCTTCAGTGCTCCATGCACCATTCAAATGTTTTTCACATAATGATAAAGCAGACAGCTAACAGACTCAGAGCAACTGCACGTGGTTTCTCAAGGGAAATGGTGAATACAGGGTATTAGCTACTACTTTTGAGGGCTTGTAAAGCAAAATGCAGGAAATAGGACATCCTAATTTTGCTCTGGATAACAGAAAAAAAAAAAAAAGTCATACTTATGGCAAAGTACCAGGAAAAAATAGAAACAAAGGAACTAGGAAGGCAAGGAGAAAATAAATTATTAAAAAAACCATTAAATTTAGTCATGTGGCAAAGAAATACATTTAAGTTGAATTACAATAATGTAATAATAAGGATGCATCTTTTGTTAAAGTACAAGCAGGGCTGAAAATCACTTTGAATAGTAGCCTTGTGATGAGAAGCTTAAGGCAATTGCTTCCTGGAATATTTTCCACTTCAATCGGCTGAATTAAGTATCAGGGAATTGAACTGAGGAAAGGTAAGTCTGTAGATGTTCCCAAGGCTGCAGTTGTCACTGTGGGTGGCCTAAAGATTTACAGGAGCATGAAATGTTTTGCTTTTTGTGCTTGGCAAGACAGTTGTCGCTGGCTTAGTATACACCTCGTGAACAGAGATCCACTGAGAGCAGGGATTGCACCCCACCAGAGATCTATTACATGGCTCTGGATTTCTCAGCCCATCCTGTTATCTAAATTTAACCGAGAGACTTCATCTCCCTCAGCAACTGCCTGCATGACCAGCTAGCTCTAGACTTGCAGAGCAGCACGCACACCAAGCAGCCCATTCCCACCTCTGCTGGCAGGTGTTCATACATAGAGAACAGAGGAGCACAGAAAGATCAGAGAGCTTCTCCCACCATAGACTCTAGCTCAAACCAAGGAACTGGCTGCCTTGTACAGCTTCTTCTAGTTATGCAAGTCTCACAAAGCACAGAAAAGCTGAAGTGAGAAGGAAGCAGTCACTTCTTCAATAAACTTATTGGATTTCCAACCATTTCTGTCAGCAGGTGGAGCAGCAATAGGGCTAAATATTTCACTGTAGTAACTGAAGATCAAAAGCCAACATGCTATCACAGTGTTTATCTGGGTACTGACCATCATCTTGAAGGACTCCTGCAAAAGCTGTTACTCTTACTGCCTGTTTTCCTTTTGTAGAGTTGTTAGAATAGTGTCGCCTGGATATGGAACCCTCTGGATTGTAGCTTTTTTTGTCTTTCCCTTTAGGAAGCTGAGGTGAGGAACTGTTTTCTCCTAGGTCACTGGATCCAATGGTAGATTTAGATTGACTATCATTTCCCTGGAAAGAAGCGTGCGTAGTTATCACTGAGGAAAATGACCAAGTTTATTTTTTTAATTTCAATATTATTTCAACCTTTTAGTACTAAGGATTGGTATCAGGTGTTAAAGTATATTACAGCCAGTACACTTGAAATTTTAAACTATCCAAAAAACCATAACCATCTAGGCAACTTACTATATGATCCAACTGATTAAATGGTCCTCAACAACTCTCATAAGAAACCACATTTTTAACAAGGAAATACTACTTCATTTGGTGAAGAGAATGGCTAGGTGAATCTATACGTGCATGTATATGACATACAGCTGTCATATGTATCTATGCATACGTGTGGAAAGTCAAAAGATGTAATGTATGTGACTTGTGAATAATTCATTGTCTAAATGGACATGGGCATTAATCTAAGTGTCAAAAGCAGCTGGAAGAGGATGAGAGTCTTCATGTGGCAGTAACATTGAATGCTAAGTGGACACTGAGAAAGGGGACTGAACACACGTCACCTCTGAAGCACCTCCAAGGCCCATCAGCCAGTTCCTCTGCTTGCTTTGTGGGGTATCTAGAAAGAGAACTAGAAACCCAGTCCTTATTTTTACAGCTTTGATGTATGTATGATCCTGGGTGTGCTGGTCAGAGATTTTATTCTTTATACGTATTTTTCTTTAGGCTAGATCTGTTCACAGTTAACACTGTAAAAACCTGAACTGTCTATAGCAGCCCTTTAAGGTGCTGTTTATAAGGTTCTAGGCTGCATAGAGACTTTACCAACTGAACACCCTCATCATCACCTCTCATTAGAGGCTGTTGGCCTCCTGCTTTTTGCCAGTCTAACAGCACATGTCGTTTCCTCCTAATCCAGTTCTGTCAAAACACTCCATATAACAGCCAAACACTCAAGCAGATAGGGCAGAAAACCTTATCAGTATCTGAATCTGTTCACCTTGTCACAGACCCAGCTGAATCACAGAAGACAAATAAATTCTACTTCATTGTTTTGCTCAGTGTAGCTGCATGAACAGTTCATGCCACTTTAGAACTTTCCCACCAAAAAGGCCTTTCATTCTGCAGTGGTCATGGACAATTCTTTTCACCTCACTGCTAAAGTTAGGAGGTAGTACTACATAAAATCTTTCAGAAAAATAAGTCACACTCCTGCCTCCTTAAGTTTTGACAGTTTTTATCGCTGTGCGTTACAATTCCCATGGAATGAAAGTCAGTATCAAATCATTTTCTGTACGTGTGTTAAGTAATAGCAGAAGAGGCAAGAAGTTGAAGCTGTTAATGAGTTATTTTTACAGTGCTAGAATGGCAAAGCTCACATTTTAATAACAAATACAACTCAAAAGAATGTTCTTTACTGTGGTTTTATCCGAATTTCAACCGAATGGAGCAGAGACTTGTATATTTTATTGCTTATTTTGTTTAGTGGCTCCAGGGGGGGTTGTTTTGTAAACAATGGACGGACGTGATCAGCTACTACAATTATAATGACAGACTGCGAGTCTGACTGCTGTCTTGTACAATAAACTGCAGCTACACAGAATCAGTGCAAACAGATACTTATGTTCTGATCAGACACTACTTTACATCCCCAGGGGATTCATTTTGTACACACATAAATAGTTACACAGCATACAAAGCAGCAGAGGCTCAAGCTCTGTATTAAATGGTCAGCTGGGACAAAACACATCAGATAGGAAGCAGGTTTAGGGCTTTATTCAGACTCAGCATGAAAAAAAGACCATTTTCTGCAAGATGTTTTGCAAAAGGCTCTGTGTTTTTCCTTTAGGTGTATAATTTGAATCAATCAATAAATAAACAAATAAAAAGTACACAAAGATAGCTGACAAGTCTATGGGAAAGACCTCAAGGCAGCAGTTATCTTTGCTATGGAAGATTTAATAAAAACTAAAGCAGCCATTATTGCAATAATATTTTCTCAGATTTCTTTTGCCTAATTGACACCACAAATAGCTACAGATTCATCAAGCTTTAATAAGCACACCACCAGGTGGCTGTGGATTTTTTTTTTTTCCTCTTCAGATTTAATTAAAACCCAAAGGACAGGGACTTTCCATCTGCCAGAATTAAGTGAAATTAGAAACAAACTTATTAGGACACTTGGTACTTACACTGCCTTTAGACTTTCGAGGTCCCACAATCGGAGGTAGTACAGAGACTTTGGAACTGCAGAAATGAGCCATATCTTAGAATCTTGTATATTGTACACAGACACTATGTGTCTAGAACCAAGTCAGGTAACACCAAGCTGGCTATGGCAACAGAGTTAATTGTTTTATTTGTTGCGTGGTTTTACTAGGAATCACTCATTTTTGTTCACTTGACTACATTTAAATGCACAATCATTAACTCAGGGAAACAAAACATTTCCCCACAATGTATATATACCAAAAATCTGCAGAGCAGTGTTCAGTGAACTGCTATGTAATCAACTATTATAGTGAAAAGTTCCAGCAATTTCAGCAGAACTCTGCTGACATCAATTATCAGCATAGCTTTACACTGTCCTTAATTTTATTTATTGCAAAAGCCACTTCCCAAAATACTTTCAAGTTATTTACATTGTCTCCATTGCTTGCTAAAAAAAAATTAAAATAAATAAATACAATTACACCCCAGTTTATATCCAAAATATGGGACAAATTCTCTGAATTACACCAATTGGTGGGAAAAATTTCCATTTCTTCCCATTTCTTTCAATAAAATGGCTCCCAATTTTTCATGTTTTCTGAAGATACTAAAAGCTCAAGATCCTCCTTCCAGACAACCAGTTTAGAACTTGATTATGTGCTAATTCTAGCCTACAAAAACCAGACCCAAACATATTCTTAAGGGAGAACATATTCCACAAAACATTAGCAAGCAAGAGCAGATCTAGACTGGTGTAGTTGTGCCTGATCTCATTGTGCTGTACACATTTGTATCCCAGGAAAACAAACCAAAACAAAACAAATTAAACCGAGTCAAAATAATCCTCTCTCTGATACCAATATGAGGTGAAACAGTTATCTGAATTTCCATTTTCTCTTTTGTTTTCTCAACTTTCTCAGAGGTTGTCAGGATGTTTTTGCACCCATACTGACCCATCCCTCCCTCCCTCATCCTTAGAATGCTGATTTTGTACTTTACTGATAGGACTTTGTGAACAAATTAACAGACGCACACATGTGAGAAGAATATCACACCTAAAGAACTTACCCCTGGGGCCTTCTCGTAGATTTGCTAAAGAGCAGATCACCATATGGCAACTTCTTAAATTTTTCTCTACCCACTGCAACATAAATTTGCCCGTTCTCCAAGTCTGACCCGTTCTGAACGAGTTTTCCATCTAGAGTATAAAGTCTGGAAAATATGAAAACGCTTAATATAATAAACCTTAACATTCAGTTGGGTGCATTAAGAGCATTGAAAGCTATGTTAAACTCAACTCACTAAAGCATATTGAAGTTCTAGATATAAAAATCAATAAAGTACAGTGGGCACCATACAATGATCAGTTGCTACAAACCAAAAAAATCAAAGACAAGGAAAAACAGAGCAAACTAATGACCTAAATCACATTTTATATAGAACTAAAGATGTGTGAAGCACTATGACAGATGAAATACTCTCATAATTTCTAAAATGAAATAAATTACTTTGTACTTAGAAAGTGTTTAATGCCTTTCCCCTGATACCTTGGAAGGGATCTGTTCCATGAGTTCCTGACTCCTCTCATACCAAATTCTACCTCCCATCTGGGCACTATGCAGTAAGGTGTAAAGAACAGGGCCCCACGACTGAAAATCCACCCAACACAGCCCAACCTGATAATATTGCAATAATATTGTACAGATCAGAAGGCTGGAACATGGTTGTACCTGGTGGAGTAAAGCTGGGAGTAGCGCTGATACAGGATCAAAGGATTTTTTATTTTATTAATAATTACAGCTGGATGCAGAAGTGAGGAATTAATTAAACCTACAGTGCTTACACAAGACTGATAGTCTATATATGTAAGGCAGGAACTCAGTTAAACCTGTAGTGCTTACACAAGATTGATAGTCTGCATGCAAAGCAGAGAAGCA
Organism: Megaceryle torquata; assembly: GCA_024611175.1. NCBI lineage: Eukaryota > Metazoa > Chordata > Aves > Coraciiformes > Cerylidae > Megaceryle > Megaceryle torquata. Next base: position 30,287 of record JANIJG010010692.1, on the reverse strand, counting down.
AACGCTTAATTGAACTTGTAGCGCTCGATTTGTGCAATTACCACCGAGCACCCAGGCCTGAATAAACAAGAGCTCTCCTGAGCGCATGAGGATCGGTTTGTTTGCACCCCAGGTAACAAATCTGCTTTTTGGACAACAGGTTTTGGTGACCCAGCTGGGCCAGCCCTAACACCTTGCCCAGATTGACCTGCCAGCTGCCGGGGGGGAGATGCTGCTCTCCAGAATCCAGCACACACCGACCTTTTGATCGGGGAACCCGAGTGTTCTCCCCGACCGGAGCGGGTAAGTGGCACAACGGTGCAATGCCTGAAGAAGAGATATTGTATGATATAAGGGGGGGGAGAAATAAGTGGGGGCTTCACTAAAAAGTATATTGGTGATATACAATTGACAGTGATGGATGGAATATATGAAATCGTGGTTAAGGAAATTCCTTTTGGGTAAAAATATGGGAGCAAGACAGTCCACAGTACCTCCTCACTTTCCATTGGGATGTATTTTAAAATACTGGAGGAAATTTTGAGGGGATCCCCTGACAAAGGGAAAGTTAATGGCATATTGTACACCGTGGTAGTCAAAATTGTAGAAGATTGGGAAAATGGGAGGAGGTCTCATGTGGATTTCTTTTCTTGCATTAAGGAATGATCATGAAACTTGGAAGAAGTGTCATTTGCTGTGTGAAGATGTGGATGGAATGACTGCATTAGTTGAAGTTCATACACACAGTGGCACATCCTTGAATAAACAGAAAATAAATATGCAGCTTATAGAGCCAGGAATCACATAATAGCTGAGGTTGGATATGATCTCTGGAGACTGCCTACTCCAACCACTCTGTTGGAGAGCAAAAGCAACTAGAGCAGGATGCTCAGGGCTGTGTCCAGTTATCTTTTGAAGAACTGCAAGGATGGAGACTCCACCACCTCTCTGGGCAGTCTGTTCCAGTGTGTGATGACCCTTACAGCAAGGGTTGTTTGGTTTTTTTCTCTTCAAGAGGAATTTCCTATATTTGTTTGTGCCCATTGCCTCTTCCCCTATCACTGGCCACCCCTGAGAAGAGCCTGGCTCTGACTTGTTCACTCGTACCCACCAGGTCTTTATACAAATTAAGAAGATCCCCTCGAGTCTTCTCTTCCCCAGGATGCAGAATCCCAGCTCTCCCAACACTCCTCATGTGACAGGTATCTTCAAGCCCTTCATGTTTCTGGCCCTTCGCTGCACTTACTCCAGTGTGTCCATGTCTTTCTTATAATCCCCTCACGAAAGCACTTGGATTTTCTAGGTGCCTCCTGCCATATAGAATTACTTTGGTTTTCTACGTACAAAGCCTTAAAGTTCTCAAAGGTGAAATTGCAGCTTTTGTTCATCACATTGGTGATTCCTTGCCAAGAGGTGCTCTGAAGCACCCCCTTTGCATTATTTCCTGTTAAGTGCAAATATTTCACAGGTATGCCAGCAATTCAGGGAGCAATTTATGTTTCACCACCACACAGACAACATCAGTTACATGCAAACAATGAAAATAAAGCAAGCACTCTAAAAATCATCAAGAAGCCTATTTCTGAATTAATCTCCCTGTGTTTTGCTAGATTACATTTTGCTTTGAGGAACTCAGGAAAAAAAAAAAGCAGCAAATGAGTGTAGCAGAGTTTAAGAACTGTTTCATATATTTGAATGGTGTACACACAAACATGACTGAGGGGTTTTATTCCCAGTCTTTCACTTTGCTGTGTTTTAAGGTTATATTTAACACATGAAAATTTTTTGCTTAATAAAACTCCCAAAATTTGTTTGGATTACCTGGCAACCTCTAGTGGCATTTTTCACCCTGAAAGTAGTAATTACAATAACTGAATCAAACCTGATCAGCCTCTGAAGATGAAAGTGAAATTAAAAATGCACCACCTTCTACCCACACACCTGGCCACAACCACTCACAGACCATCTGGGCTCTCTCTGGCTACTACTGTGTGACAAAGCTGTCCTTGTGGTCACTTCTTCTGGTCACTAAGAAATGACCTAGGGCTTGTCCTGAGGGATGTCAGTGGATTTCCATTTTCCCTCCTGAACCCAAGCCAGAAAGTGGCAGCCAATACAAAGGAAGCATACAGGCTGACAAAGGAAACAGCAAAGACACAACCTGCAGGGCCAATATCCCCAAACTCTCAGTGGCTGATGCACCAGGTACCTGCCTGTCAGGTTGCTGTACCCCATCCCCAAGCACAATCTGGCAAGCAGAAAAGCTGCTTTCTCACTGTCTCCTCTCTCATATCTCTTTCTTATGTCCCTGTTCTGATGGGGATGATCAATTTTATATTAAAAAAAAAATCACATGTGAAACTGCACAAGTCTTGGCAGCTTTGTGTGTCTTTTAATAACATGGAATAGAAAAATTGCCACGTCTATAATGAGGCTTCTCATAATTGTACTTAACCTTCTTTAATGAGAAATTATATCTTCCCAGCATCAGTGGTCTTACAGGACCTCCCCTAATGCCAACATAGTTTCAGTAAACCCCAGCAATTAATATGTAACTTATTAAAGAACAATGAACACACTTTACTAATGTATTTAATATGTATTGCTAGCATTTTAAGGAAAAGAAAATGAAAACTGGGTTAATAGAAAACCAGAAAAAGTAATTCAAAATGTCACGTACATTATCTTACAACATTCAATGTCAACAAGGAGTGACACCAAGTAATGAGAATAAAAAGGGAAAGGTTTTTAAATTGTTAAGCAACTGGAGAGTAGAAAGAATTGGTATGTTGTGAACGGCTGTTCCTTTGCTCAGTTCTGAGTTACACGAGCTGAGAATTAGATCCAGAAGGCTGCAGCACGTGTGTAGGTTTACTGCAAGCGCTAAGAGAACAGATAATAGCAAAGAAATGCAGGGCTGAGAGGAAAAATGAGATGAGATCTAATAGCCATAGAATCATAGAATGGTGGGGGTTGGAAGGGACCTCTGGAGATCATCAAGTCCAACCCCCCTCCCAGAGCAGGATCACCCAGGGCAGCCCACACAGGAACAGATCAAGGTGGGGCTGGAAAGTCTCCAGAGAAGGAGACTCTCTGGGCCTGTTGCAGGCTCCAGCAGCCTCACACAGAGTCAACAGACAGCATTACCTTCATCTTTTGTCATCTGCATCAGCTCTGGGAAAGCAATCAGCAGAACAGAGAGACTAGCTTCACTGATTTGCGTAAGGTTTTGCAAGCTTAGAATTCAGACATTGCATAAGCTGTGAAGAACTATTCTCCACAAAAGGCCCCTTGCCATCTGAGGACTGGATTTCTGTAATGGGCTCTGCAGGGGGCAACACTGGAATGTCAGTCATTTCCCTGCACACACCTTGGCAGCCCCATAGACACTGCAGCGTTTCTCGTGGAAACTTCATAGATCATTTTGCTCTACAACTTGTAACAACTACCAAAGCCTATCTTAGAGATCTTACTTGACATTGTAAAAGCCTTCAAGGACTGAAACTTACCTATCCAAGAGGTCACCTCCAATTTCTGGGGTACCACAACAACTCAGATCGCCTGACATACTGGAACTAGGCTGCATTAAGAAGAGTATGGCCGGTAGGTCAAGGGAGGTCATCCTCCCACTCTATTCTGCCCTGGTGTGGCCACTTCAGTAGTATTGTGTCCAGTTCTGGGAACCCCAGTTCAAGAGAGACAGGGAACTACTGGAAGGAGTCCAGCAGAGAACAACAAAGGTAATTGGGGGACTGAAGCAAGGAAAGGAAAGGTTGAGAGAACTGGGACTATTTAGCCTGGAGAAGAGAAGACTGAGAGGAGACTGTAACAATGTCTACAAATATCTAAAGGGTGGGTTCAAGGAGGATGGTGCTGGACTCTTTTGAGTGCTGCCCAGTGACAGGACATGGGGCAATGAGCACAGGCAGGAAGTTTTATTTAAGCATGAAGAAAAACTTCTTTCCTGTGAGGGTGACAGAGCCTGGAACAGGCTGCCCGGGGAGGCTGTGGAGACTCCTCTAGAGATGGTAAAACCCCTCCTGGGTGAGATCCTGGGTAACATGCTCTGGGCAAACCTGCTTTGAGTCAGGAGGGGGCTGGACTCGATCTCTAGAGGTCCCTTCCAGCTCCAATGATTCTGTGAACTGGCAACCCCCCAACTACAACTTTGGCCTCGGTTCTTATTAGGAGACTGAGCTTGCTGAGTGTAAAGCACATCCTAGTCATAGCACAGGTCTTCCAGGCCAGAAAAAAACCAAAGAAACAGTGATATCTTCCTTGAAATTGTTTGCCCCAATGAATTTAAAGAACTATCAAAATTAAAAAGATACAGGGGTCACATCTGTTATTGCACATTCCAAATAATCTTTGATAACTTTACCAGGCTCATTTGTTTTATCCTGACAAGTACCTTAATTATTAACACTAAATAAATTGCATTATTATTTAAAATTACATGGCTGCTAACTAAATATTTCATCCAGAAATAACAGTTGAAACAAATTGAGGTTTTTCTTTTTAAAAATAGCAGTTGAAATGAAAAGTGAAGGTTACTTGGAGTCAGTGTATTTCCATTTCATGGCTTTTTGATGCATTTTAATTTTCTTATAGTGGAATTTCCCATGAAGCAGGAAAGATCCATTATATCTACCTACTTCAAAACAAATCTAGGTTTACCAAGTGGATCGTGCAAATATTCAGCTTCCTGATACCTGTGAACAGCTCCACTTCTGAGGGTGACTTTTCCTGTAACCATTTCAAGAACATGATCCCAGTGGTTCAGGGTTTTCCTGGGAATCAGGAGACGCACTACAGGGCTAATTAGGTCTCCATTAGCAATCAGGCTGAAATAAAGCAAAGTAAAATAATTTGGAGGAGCAATTTTAAACAAAACTCATCTGGAGGTAAGACACCACCCCCACCCCCCTGAAATGGCAGCTTGCTAACTGAAAATTCTACTTACAAAATAGTGTAGGGCTCCTGGAGTGGCTTTCGAAACCGTGCTGGCACAGCGATGCGACTGCGAGTAACGGGCTTGACCTGCAAGGACAACAACAACTAGAAATTACTCACTCTTCACATTGGGAAAACGTTTGCCCTGACCACCACCAGCAAGGGGTGCACTGTAACTGCAGAAGGAAGTACCTGTTTTGAAAATATGCTTCTTATTCCATTCCAGCTTCACCTTCTACAGAGCACATATCGTTACTGCTGCAGGTTAATGTAGGTGTTGACCACCCGCAGCATGGCATACCACAGGGCAGCATGGCACAACGTATGGTTTCCACTGAGAGGTCAGAATTGTTATGGACATCTTTGCTGACTTCTCAGCTGCTGTTCCTAGAGACCCAAAGCAACATCTCAAACACTGTTCTTCCCTTCTTGGTCTTTAGTATTCGTAACTATGGCCCAGGCAATTAATCAATCTTCTCTTAACTATCTCTAGGTCTCTGCTATTATATAAAAGTACTTTCCAAATTAATTGGTGATTTATAAAGGTTCCTGAATACTGTGACCATTTTAGGGCAATGGCTCACAAGTGAGATGAAATACAGACTTTTAGTTCTCTGAATAAAAACATAGGCTACTTAATTCCCACCATTATTCCCTACAGACTTTTGAATAGACACTGCACTGAGATCAACCAGGTGGCTTCACATTAGTGCCATGTTACTGAACAGAAGGTTATGCAATACCACCTAGCTAGAAATGCCTATGGTATTTATAAAGACATTTTCAAGTCAAAAAAAAAAAAAAAAGGAAAAAAAAACCCCAACAACCCCGAATTCAAAAATCAGGAGGAAGGTTTTTTTATTTTTCCATAATTGTAAAATAAAAATAAGGTGTCAAACCCAAACAGTCAAAAGTCATAGTACAGGCACTAACAAGTTGGCTACATTTCCAAAGGAGACCATAAAAGCTTAAAGGATTAAATATCCAGCATGCAGGTGGCTAAAAATAATTAATAACTTAATCAAATCTGACTTCCCATATAACCCACAGAGCAAATTCCACACCAAACACAGAAATTCTAGAGCTAAGATAGCTCTCTTAAGGACAAGCAGCCAACAAAACAAAAGCAAACCAGGCATTCCTTGATGTACAATCACTTCATGTGAAAGGCAGCAACAGGTAACTGTTGTACAAAATCTGTTCTCAACGCCTACTACAAAAGAAACGTATCCATTCTGAATTCAACTCCAGCTTCTTGCCTTTCTCAAAGGTCCTTGAGAGCCCTGTTAGCCCTCACAACCTTCTCTTTTCTGAGAGACTCAGAGGACATGAAATGCTGGTCATGGATGGAGGAAGGCAGAATTAACCTCTGCACAGCAAAAGGACTAAACAGAAGCAATCCGAAGCAGTAGGGGCATGGTGAGCTGATGCTCAGTGCAAAGAGATATTTTGGCCAGAGACACCAACTAGAAGAAGGACAGCAGGAAAGGTGCTGCTGCAGCACTGTGCCAGCAGTGCTTGTGAAGCAGAGTAGGAAGCAGGCTTCTGGAATGGCTGGGGGCCTTCCCTTTACGCAAGCAATTTACCAAGCAGTGAATTTACTCCTTAAGATCAATTTTGTAGATCCCTGCTTGTCTTGGCCTCACATAATCAGAAATTTCACACTAGACTGTATATAAACTATGCTTTAACATCTTAAGTAACTGCAGTTCAGAGACTTGCTGTTAATTCCAGTGTGCTCTGAATCAGGTGGAAGATTCACATCTACTACTACAGGCTTGGAAAGAGAGTTGTTGTGATAATCACAGAGCTCATTAAGGGAGGCAAATACACTTTTGGAGACTGACAAATAATTTAGGAGCTCAGCCATTCTTGCAGAAACATTTAAAGCACATTTTTTTCAGAGCATAACTGGTTGTTCATGTCACCAAAATTTGAGATGAAAGTTTACTGAGCCTCTAGAAAGAAACAGAAGAGATACCTTAAACTGCAACATCTGAAAACATTTCTGTTGCTGTCAGCCATTCAGGGTTATTTGTCCAACATAAAATCTTCAGACTATGTAAAAAAATAAGGCAGTTTTCTAAAGAGTGTGTTACTGAAGGCTGAGGCAATAATGATTTACTTCCATAGCACCAGCTCCTAATATTTAGACCCCAAACTTGGGTTGCATCCAAAATGGGACTGACTTCACTTTGGCTGCCCTTACACCTTTCTGTGTAGCTGCCAGGTTGAAGACCTATAAAGTATTCAGTATAAAACTAGTAGAGCTTTATATCACTTTTTGATTTCATTTATGAGGAAAGTATTCCTATCCATTCCAAACGCTCACTTACACTGTTGGCACCGACCCTGAAGCTCCCATGTGCTCCTAACAGTCCAGCCAACTAAGTTCTCTGATCCAGCCTGCAACACCCAGGTTTCAATGATCCACCACTTTACTGAAACCAGTTAGAAAGCATCCACTAAGCATAAAAGAGCCCTTTAGGATAGTCCCAGATGTGCCCAGTTATTTAGTTGCTGCTGCAAGCTGATGAAACCATTCATTTTGCTGTAGGCTCCTAGGAAGCCACCATGTTAATGATGTCACTGGGCCTCTGAGAAAAACAAGCAACCTGACAGATGTTAAAAGCTCATTTCTTACAGAAAGGATTGTGTCTCTGCCAGTAGCAGATATGGTGGCACTGGCCTGCAAGTCTGTCTTTTGGGTTACTCTCTCAAAGAGCCATTCAAATTAATGGCAGCTTTCTGTGGCCTAACAAGTCGGCCCTGGAATACTGTGTCCAGTTCTGGGCTCCCCAGTTCAGAGACAGGGAACTACTGGAGAGTGTCCAGTGGAGGGCAAGGAAGATGACTGGGGGACTGGAGCATCTTTCTTAAGATGAAAGGTTGAGAGAACTGGGGCTGTTTAGCCTGAAGGAGACAAGACAGAGAGGAGACCTTATCAATTTCTCTAAATACCCAAAGGGTGGGTGCAAGGAGGATGGAGCTGGACTCTTGTCAGTAGTGCCCACTGACAGGACACGGGGCAACAGACAGAAGCTGGAACACAGGAAGTTCCATCTCAATATGAGGAAAAACTTCTTTCCTGTGAGGGTGACAGAGCCTGGAACAGGCTGCCCAGAGAGGTGGTGGAGTCTCTGGAGAGATTCCAAATCCGCCTGGATGTGACCCTGTGTACTGTGCTCTGGGCAAACCTGCTTTGGGTGGGGAGGTTGGACTGGCTGATCTCTAGAGGTTCCTTCCAACCCCAACGATTTGGTGATTCTGTTCTCACAAAAGCAAACTGCAGGGGACTGTAAGATGGGGCGAGCTTGGGCAGAGACTTAATATTTGTCTTTTTTACCTAAACATGGTCTAAACGAGAACAAAATGCAATCTTGTGTTGTTTTGCTAAGTGTGTTTAAATCAAATGTACCTCCTACATTAAAAAGTGAAAAGAATACACTAGGACAGTGGTACATTTGCCAACGTAACAGCACACAGATCAGCACATGGAAACACCAAGGGGACCGTGACACTATTGCAAAACCCCTAAGTGTTTTACCCAGAGCATAGACAAGACCTCAGCTTCTGTGAGCTTGGAACAGAGTAGCTCAGACTAATTTAAGCAGATGCTGGACCACAGTGGCACAGAACTCATATCAGTCTTCAAGTTGCTATCTCTCAGAGTTTAGAACCATTCCTGTCTGACCAATGCTAAACTGTTTATGGTTATAAAAGCAAGCTGCATAATATACAGAAGAATACTTTCATAATAAAGACCAAGTTCTCAGCCACTCTACATCAGTCTAGTTCCTTTGAAGTATATGGAGTTAGGCCAAGCCAGCCCAGCAGAAGACCTGATTCAGGATTTATTTAAAGAATACCTGGTTCTGCTCCTACTTTGTTTGTAGGAGGCACCACAGTGTTGCAGCTTCTGGAATAGCCTGACCCCTGTGGCACTGCAGGGTTATATATTAACAACGATGCAGTCTTGGGTGAAATTTTGTGCTTACATTAAGAGACCAGCATCACCAGCCCCCTAAACTTTTTATTTTCTTTTAATTTCACCAGCCACATTCTCAACTGATGCAAATCAGCACTTTCCCATTTACGTCAGCAATTGTAAGCAGATTTACACTAAACAGTGGTCTGACCCAATTATGATTTTATCTTTAAATTTCTTACATTTCCAGTTTGTTTGAAAAGACCCATTCAAGGGCAGCTTCCGTATCCTATGACAAATGTTGCCAACATTTCACAATTTGTGATGAGATACTGATCTGAGGTACTACATGACACTGCAGCAGCAACACAAAGTACTTAAGGGAGGAAGGAGAAAGCATTTTGTCAGTTGAAACTCAGAGGGAACTTTTAAGTAAGCTGGAAGCAATCCATCAAAGGAGAATTTGCAAGGCAACAAGAGTTAAACACGGTTTGAAATACACCAGAGGATCACAGGCACTCAAAACCATCATGCATTTGACCTTTCTATTCTACAATATATTACTGCCCACAGTCTTACAGCACCAGCAGTATGGATCTTTCTTGCTTCAGAGAGTAGTTACCACCTGTGAAATAACTTTGCAAAGCACCTTGCAGAGTCTGGGAAAAACAAAGCAGCTAAAGTCAACACAGGCTAGGTTCTCAAAGCGGGGATCAATCTGCAGTGTTTGAGATTTCTGTAAACACTAGAATTTCAGAATGCATTCTACAAAGAGTCTCTTAGAGCCCAGCTTTCATCTTCGGTCATAATTCACTGTGGTTGCATTTGTGTTGCTGAACATTGAGCTGCAGCTGAGGGCTTCCTAATGTCCCTTTGAAAATACAAAGCCAAGATGCAGATCAGCATGGAAATCACAGAAACACAGAATTGCTACGGTTGGAAAAGACCTTTCAGATCATCAAAACCAACCCTTATCTAACTCTGCCAGGGCCACTACTACACCATATCCTTAAGCACCACATCCAGACAGCTTTTAAACACATGCAGGGATGGTGATTCAACCACTTCCCTGGGCAGCCTGTTTCAGTCTTTGATAACCCTTTCAGTATAGAAGTTTTTCATGATGTCCAACCTAAACCTCCCCCGGCACAACTTGATTCCATTTCCTCTTGTCCTATCTGTTGTGACTTGTGAGAAGAGACCAACACCCACCTCTCTACAGCCTCCTTTCAGGTAGCTGTAGAGACCAAGGTCTCCCCTCAGCCTCCTTTTCTTCAGACTAAACAATCCCAGCTCCCTCAGTGGCTCCTCATAAGACTTATTCTCAAGACCCTTCACCAGCTCTGTTGCCCTTCTCTGGACCGGCTCGAGCACCTCGATGTCTTTCTTATACTGTGAAATGAAACATGGTGAGAAAAATCCACACCCTCACAGCTGCTTTATCACAACATTCTCTACATGCCTCCCTTATACGAAAAGCCATGCTAAATATTCACAAAAGTTAACAAACACAGACAGAACACTTAGCAAACACATACAACACATTGCACAGGCTACTTGAGGTACTTACGTCTTCCACTGTTGGCTGTTGGTAAAAGAAAAAAAACAAAAAAACCAAACAAAAAACAAAACCAAACAAAATGATCAGCAGCCAAACAATTACCTCAAGTATACTATCACATGTACACATAGGAAAAATAGGTTTTGTAAGAAAATAATTTTGAATTAGTGGGTGCATACCCCCATGTGTACATGTGCATATCACGGGTGCAGATGTGTAGACACATACAATGATTTCATATCATTTTCATTCCAAAATTTCTAGCACGTTTATGTTCAGCTGACCATGCAAAAGACTCAAAATCACCTAAAATTATGTTACTCTTTAGAAAACTATAGAGGGACTTGCTCACGCAATGGCTCCAAGCAGTGTTACACCAGGGAGAGAATGTTACACATCCGGCATTACAGGGAAAGCTTCATTGAGAACAGCTATTAATGAAAGGACTCTGAGCAACCCACACACTGGTTTGAAATACACAGATGGGTTTTTCACTTGTTTCTTCACAAATGTGTTAACCAGTAAAAGGTAAAAACCATAATGCCTAAAATGGAGATGTAGCAAAATGACACGTGCTTGGTTTTGGTTGGTGTGACTATTTGCCAATCCCCATGCATAAAGTTCTTGTTTCTATGAATGCCGGTGATACTTTTCACACTTATTATTTAAATATAGACTGGAAAGTGGGAACAGACCCAGCAAACTACCCAACCTCCTGTTGGCTACTTGGGACTTGCAAGAGGCATGTGACACTGCAGAGAATCAGTCCTTGTAGATGAATATGCAGTTCATTAAATAATATTTTAATTGTCCTCTGAACATATCATGCCACATATTTCTTTTCTACAAGGGTGAATGGATTTGAGAATAGTTTCAAATAGAAACATGCCATTCTCAGCTTTTCTTTTCCTACTTTAAGTGTATATTAAAAATTAGAGGTATGCTAAATACAGAGGTCTGGCAGCACCTTCAGAAGCTGCCATGAAAACACAGGCTAATGAGCCATCGCTAAGAAACGATACGATTATCTGATTTTTTCCTTTTCTTAGCAAAAGTACCCCCTATCAAAGGGAGCAACCTACCAACTGCAAGATTTACAGGTTTACACATATCTAAAAGCCATACTGTGTGGCAGCAAAACAGTTAAAAAAAATCCACAACCTCCCTGAACCAGATGTTCTGTGCTGGTTTGATTTATACAGGTTTAAGAGCTGGCTTTTCTTATCTCTGAATTAACATGTCTGGGGTGCTCCAAACATCTCAGTCATTACTCATGTCACTTTATAACTAACCTTTGGAAATTTTAAATATTTCAACACAAAGTCACATTCCAAATTTATCAGCTCATGCAATGAGCCATGGCTTTGCCAGTTTGGTACAATGGCCTGTTTGTTAATCAATGTGCCCAGGAAAATTGAGAACAAATATTTGCATCCCCCTAGGGTAGAACTGGGGTCAAAAGAAGCAAAACCCCATTTATAAACCACCACCACCACCCTGCGATGTGAAAGAAAGGAATGTTCAAGGTTCAGTGATCAAAAGCAAATTAAAATGATAGATTTTCTAAAGCTATTACAGCACAGGAAACATCTTACTCCCTATTTCAGAGAAATCACTCTTTTTTTTTTTTTTTTTAACCTACTTCCATGCACTGTGATGAAAGATGCAGAATCAAACTCACTGAGGTGTTTGGTCAGTACAAAACCATTTCAGTTATCCCACTCAGTAATTAACCTGGACAATCTGTGTTTTCCTGGTTACTTTGCATTGCTAAATGATACCCTAGGTAGTATAAAACAGCCCTGAGGAGGAGACCGTGAGCCTTTTTCCTGGTGTGGACACAAAATACCACTCAAACTGCTATTAACTGAGCAGAAATAGGTCACAACACCACAGCAGTACCCAAACTTCTCAGCCCACAAAAAGCATAGATGAGCTGGAAACAAACTATGGCAGAACAAATGGTCCTGTACTGATTCAAACAGCTTTCCAGATGGCAAAGCTCTCACAAAATTCCCAAACTCTGTTCACTTCCAAGGTAAATCACTCTCCTCTCACCCCATGGTAAGTGAAAAGGAGTTGATGTCTCCTGTGCATCTGAGGGCAAGTCTACCTAAGCCCTGGAAAGAAAAATGTTTAACTCAGGATCTGGCATAGCTTTAGGGTGCTAGAGTAGGGGCCAGATCTTCATCTGGGATACATCAGGCAATGGCATTGCCTCATCTGCCCTGGCACTTTGCCTGTGTAGTGCTCATTGGTGCAGCTGGATCCCAAGAATAGCTCAAATTTGTATGGTGCTAGACCCTACACTGCTTACAACACACACAGTGATGGCATCAAGAATGCAGATTTTATTTATAGAATCATAGAATGGTGGGGGGTGGAAGGGACCTCTGGAGATCATCGAGTCCAACCCCCCTGCCAGAGCAGGATCACCCAGGGCAGGCCACACAGGAAC
>JANIJG010010692.1:0-15673 GCA_024611175.1 Megaceryle torquata | reverse complement strand
ATTGCCTCTTCTCCTATCCCAGGGAACCACTGAAAAGAGCCTGGCTCCTTCTGCTTGACACCCACCCTGCAGATATTTGTAAACAAGCAAAACAGATCCTGATACTCATTTTTGACCATTTTTGCCTTTCACAATGTGTGTACTTTCCCCAATTTCCTTAGATTCATTTAAACCAAAAGGATGTCTCTGACCATCATGGCTGATCAGAAGGGCCAGAACCTGTGACCAGTGACAGCTGAAGAACAAAAAGCAACCCCCCAGAAGTCTTTTTTTTCCCCATCTTCTTTAGTCAAAGGTAAAAATTGCTAATGTTTCCAGTAAGTCAATTCAGTATGTAGCAAGTTTTTAATGAGACTTAACATTTCTCATTAAAAGCTTCATTACTGGCATTTCTGCCCTTCCTCCCAGCCTGATCATGGACAAGTTCCATATCAAACTCAACAGAGACCATTAAATTCTCCAGTGGCATGAACCAAAGCCTCTATGAGTCTTTCTTGTAGAGCCACACGCTAGGCCTACAAGCAACCAGCTCTTACATCTGCTTTCATACTTACTGCCCCTATAGCAGGTACCAGGCAGGTGTAATATTGTTATAAACACACCATAAGCAGGCAAATGTTATAGAATTGTGGTCAAGGATGTTTTCATTGCTTAAACATCATAGAAAACAGTGGTGAACTTAAGGAAAGGTGTCTATGTCATCCTGTGCGATGGCACATAGATGTGCCTTACGTAGAGTAAGACACAGGATTTTCTTAAATAACTTTATAAATGCCTTTCTGGAATACACATTGGTAAAAAAATCCAATACAAATGACAATGAAGCTCAAGCAGCACAAAAAAATACTAGTGTCAGAGCTTGCCACACAGTCACCTTGTCCTAAAAGCCCAGGAAGATACGTAAAGTGAAGACAGAAAACCTTGGTTTTATTACTTAAGAAAATCTGTTTGCTGTGAACCAAGTGCAAATCCATCTATACGGTCACTAAAGCAACTTAATGCAGGCCTACTGTGGACTTCTGAAAATAGATGTTGTTTGGTACAGACACCGTAACCTTCCCTCTTTCTTACAATTGCAAAAGATTGTTCCTTCAATATCAAAACACATCCGCTCTTCTTAGGTGCCTGCAATTCTCTGCTTTTACAGTAACACTCTGCAAAGTCCACTCACTTCAGTGTGTTCAAAAGAGAGTGGTAAGAAGTCAAAGAAGAAGGGAGGTTTCAGCTGAACACATTTTTGGGAAACAAAGAGAATGTAAAAGAACTAGTTGCCTACAGCATTTGCAAATACAAAAGCTCAGTTAGTTCTTCCACAGCTCACCCAGCCCCAGTGACAAGTAAAATTCATCTTTTTGAGTGTACAGGGAAAGATCATTTAGATCAGAGATAGTGCCTAGAGAAATATAAATGTCCAGACTTGACACTTCATAATTGGAAAATAACATTCAGTACTTTTGTAAACAATTAAGCGCATAATAAACAAATGGTAACTCTGTTGGTCCATAGTTCCTCAAGAGATTAATTGTTAGATTCCTCAAGCACATCATTTAAGATGTATTTGTACTTGCAGATCACCTTCAGCACAAAAGGGATCTCACTTTGCAAAACAAAAGCTCAGTTGCCAAAAGACGTGATGGATGGAAACACATCTGAGGAATAGTTGGTATGAAAACGGGTCAGGGTTAAGCCTTTTTACTACTTTCCCTACCAGTAATGTAACTGTAAAAAGTTTTGAGACATATTACAGCATGAAGGCTCTGCCAGAGGATTAAAAACAGCCAAGAGCCTGTCTGACATCTGCTGAGATTGACACACAATTTTCTCACATTTCTGGGACAAGCATTTTCTTCCAGCCTTACTGCTGTCCCTGCTTGAAAGAGGGAGAGGCAGAAACTGGAACTTACTCTCTACCCCTGCTCCCTCCCAAAAAGTCCAAACTAAGATGGGATGTGACAATTCTAGCACATTACCTTGTTGCAGAGGTCATCAAATGGAAATTAAAACCCAGTCTTTTTCTAGGAAATTTGCTCCTGCCTTTCATGCAGAAAAATGACCACAATGCTACAGAAGAGACATCCTCACTTACCTGCCAGGATGAGCCACAAAAGAGAAGGGAAAGAGCATTGCCATGTCAGTAAAATGCTTGAGCCAGACATAAATTTGCTCATACAGGCAGCATCTCTCTCTTCACCACCACTGCTCACTGCTCTCATCTGATCTTTTCCTTCTCCCTCTTGACAACCTGCCACTCACCCTCTGGACACTCCTAGGGAGGTGAATTTGTCACACTGTGTTTGCACATCCACCTGCTGCTACAGCAGCGTGAGCACAAAGGGCTTTTCCTAAACTGCTGTGCTGCTGCTATTGCTAAGGAGAGCGAAGTACAAACAGGCAAGGAAGTGGTCAATGCACCTAACAGAGGATGAAGTGAGAAGAAGCAGAAAGGTGGCTTTAAAATCCACCCAGCTCTAGCAGCACACAGCAGGGGACAACTTGTGTGGATGCACTCGGTAACTGCTCAAAAGTTACTGCATCAAGATGATCTCAGAAACCAGGGAACTGAATTTGGATGTAAATGTGAAACTCAACAAATTGCAGACTGATGTTCTGAAGTGAAAAGGATCTTGCAGGCCTCTCCTATTATAAAATCCTTCCTTTCTTCTGCAGTTACCAATTTTCTCTTGAACTATTCCCTTCATCACATACGTAAGTACAACAGGCTGAAGAAGATTTCCAACAGCAAATATGGGATTAAGGCATCTAACTGTCCTTGAAACCCAGTGACAGCTGAAGTAGCACAACTACCATGGATATTTTTGCATAACCAAATAACCCACCTCCTTCCTGACCGTGGGCATGACTCAAAGTCTGCTGAAATCGATGATCACTGAAACACAGACACCATGTGAACTGACACTACTTGAATTCCTGTCATTTAAACATTTAATAACTGTTTGGTATAATTTTCCATGCACTTTACTTCTGTCATGTTATATTGTCCTGCAATAAGATGTCAGAGTGGCCCTCCCTCGTTCACCATCCCACGTTGACATTGGTCTATATACAATACTTCATCCAGAAGAACACAGATATAAATTCAAGTCCATATCTGGATTAGATTAGTGAAAAAAATTATCTGTTTTCCAGCAGCTGAGCATCTGGCCCATTTAATTCAGCTGTTTGGAGGCCTTAGACTGGTGAACAGCTAGATTTTAAGAAACTAGACACTGGGTTAAAGAAATCTATAATTGACATCAGCAATAGTAACAGATAATGAGATTATTTCATTGATGACCACCTTGAAATCTGATTTGTATCAGTAGTAGAATGACTAAGGACTTTTTAAATACTATTTTTAAATACCCAACTCTGTTGGCTGAGCCTCACAGACCAAGACTACAGGTACTTTGAAAGATTTTAAGAGTACTGTCATACTTTAACTATCTTTAAAACAATGTGTATTTCTAAAAGCAAAGCCCTTGAAATTCAACTGCTCTGTGCTACTGTTACACTGGGAAGAAGCAGGAATACCAGATTTCCTGCATTGCTCTGCTTATGGTGACACTGCAGATGGGGGATGTGTAATGCATCCCTTCCATCTCATCTGTCTTTCAAGACAGACAGAAAGAAGGGAAGGTAAAAGTGAGATGAATTACTCAATTCTCTGCTTGTGCACCCCACAAGTAACTAGTTTCACCAAGATTCACAGTATTTGACTCAGAACTGGAATAAGAAAATGCTGGAGGCCAAAAATGGAATATATGAATCAAGGACACAGGAAAGCTTAGTGCATATGTGAAAGTGTGTTCCTCAGTTTTATAAACACGTCAGCAACAGAGTACAACCCTGCTGCCTCATCAGTATTTAATTAACTTTTCCTATATTAAAAAGTTATTCTCTTCCCTTTGTAAAAAAGACCAAAGCAACAGGGAGCCATGAATGGCTACACAAACCCAACAAAACTATCTCTATGATGTCTGGGCTTCTTGTAGAAATAGGCAAACTTGGGAGGGGGCGGGGGGAATCCAACTAGCAGTAAATTTATATGGTACTTAGAGCAGTATATCAAATCACCAACTTGAATTTGATCTTCCTGTTGACTGTGCCCACGTGAAAAGAAAAAAAATTACAGGTTACAAAGTTGTGATCAATTATAAAAGGCAGATGTTGTGTTTCACGGTCTTTGAATAAGAAGTGTCTTGAATATCACAGTAAATGTCACTAAGGCCTCAATTCTGAGCATCTTCTCATACAAGGTGTCCTGCTCTTTGAAGACACCTGCTACACAAACCTACTGAAAACGTGGCATGAAAGCACAAGGCAAAAGAAATTAAAAAATGAGCAAGCTGATGCTTCTTGCCAGGCAGAAGCTGCAATTCAAGGGTTTGCTGGGAATCGCCGCTCTAGAACGGTAAAAACAACGCAGACTCCCACATCTCACAAAAAACCACAGCCAGTGTTTTTTTAAGCCTGCAGTTATCTCCTCAGGCTCCAGCATAGCACTGCTCAAGAGAAACAGGTGAGTCTTGGGAATTACAGACTAGAACTAATTACAAGTTTACAACTGATGCTGGCAATGACTGGGAAAAAGCATTTCAACTAAGTGGCATTTTTTTTTCCAAACAAAAATTGGACTTCTCCAGAGAAAATACCAAGTTTTGAATAAAATTTGCTGGTCTAGAACTCCCAAAATTCTCATTCCCAGTATCTTTTTTCTTCATGAAAAAAAAACAAAAAAACCAAGCTCCCTTAGGTTTATGAAGACAACAGGAGATTTTCTTTACTGAATGTTTTTGACTGGATGTGGCAATTCAGCAAGCTGAGCAGAAAACAATCGGTGCATCATGCTCAGAGCAATCAGAGTAATAACCACAGAAATACTATGCTCAGAATAGTAGATACTTATATTATTAAACATAATATATATAAAAAAAATAGGCATAAATTCAAGCATGGCACTAACACTAACTGCAGGTTTACTTCTTAAATATTTCAGACATCCTACCTCACTGCTGGCTTCGGCAGGTTTTTTCTTTGTTTCTCCAATGTCCAAATAGCTGTGGAAGGAAAACAGTTTAGATTACTTACAGAAGCATCTAACTTACATAATAAAAATACTTCTACACTGTTTTCATACATTAAGGTTTTAAAAGTTATCATGCCTCAAAATGACATAAAAATAAACTAATCTGAGATTTTAAAGGAGTATTAATATAAATCTGCAGGCCAGCCCTCTGGGCTACTACAACAGACAGGGGAGAAGCCACCATCTACCTTCAAGTCACTGGTGATCAGAAGAGGCCATCAATAAGCCTCTTGTCAGAAAGAAGCTCACATACTGCTGCGAGATGGATCGATAAATCTCAGCACAATAATAGCAATTTACCACAATTTCCAAGTCATCATCTTGCCTCTCAGCTTCTCACAGTAAGTTTCTGATAGATTTCAAGCTTTCCTTGAAAGCCAAGTTTAACCCAGGGCATTGGCTAAAGTTTAAAAGGATCTATACCACTTGTGTTACAAAGGGAGGTGGACACATCTGAACACTGTATATTCTGTTTTCTCGTGGCTGTGATGAACCAAGATCATCTTGGCAATTACTTTATGAATGGACAGAACACAAGCCTCAGCTGGACAAGAAAACAAAATACATCTATGTGAACAATGCTGCTCTCCATCAGAGCACACGTTCCCACAAAACCATTGCAGTAACACACGTGTCAGTTAAAGCAGAGTGATGGATTAGCTGTATGTTGCCTTTCCAGAGAAAGGGAAATCAACAAGCCTTTGAGCACGAGTAACCCACAGCCTGGCAAACAGGCAACTGCCCAGGTACCTGGACTATGCCAAGTCCTTTCCCTCATCAGCACTCTGAGTGCCGTGAGAGCAGTTCTTCTCACAACACAGCTCCCAGTAGCTGCTGGCACTGCAAGATATTTCTAGTTCTCAGTGCTGTAGGAAGAGATCCCTTCATGGGCAATTGTGAGTACAGCAGCACCTTTCAGCACCTTCTGCCAAGAGCTAAATGAGAGAACAAAAATGGCTGGGGCATCTTCATCTAACCCAACATTAGGTGATGGGCATTTGTCCCAGGTTCTCCCTATTCCTACTTCCCGTGGAAAGCCACAGGTGCTCTGCCAAGCTTTTAAGACTTGAAGACCCTCTGTGAGAACTTCAGGTGGCAAGCATCAGTGCAGGCTCACCAAAAGACCTCAGAGCTTGCAATGCATTTGCAACCCTCCAGTAACACTCTCCATGATCTGCAGTTAATTACCGGGCTAAGGTTTGATTGCCAGAGGAAACTTTATTGCCTGGCCAAAGCTGAGAATTCATGGGACCTGATTTAAGAGTAGAAGCAAGGAAGAAAAAAAAAAAAAAAAAAAAAAAGAAAGAGAAAGCATCACTCATTCTTTGAAGGAATGGCAATCATTTCTCAAGGTACCACAGAATGGTCACAAGGATTTCAAGGCTTCAGTGTGTGGGGACAGTAAGAAACAGCAAGGCTTTCAGACAATGCTTGAAAGCCCATCTCAGTGCTTTGGGGAAGGTAAATGCAGCAAAGTAGGACAATGTTTGAAAACAAGGAGTGAAAGCCTCATGTTTAAAAACAAACAAAACCAACAGTTCCAAATGCCTCTATGTAAAAAGAAACGAGTTCTTTTGAGACCAAGAAAAGAGAAATCTTAAAGCCTACAAGACTGAAAAGAAATTAATACCTCAAACAAAATAGTTCCAACAGCCTACAACAACAGCTGCTGACTGTGGTTCTTGTTTTCTGGGCAACTCTGAAAATTACTTTGAGAACTAAGAAAACTGGCAAAGCAAAGCAAATCTCTAGTGGAAAGCTTAAATTCATTATGCAGAGGTCTGAGCATTCAGATGTCAAATTTCAGGGATCTATAAATCTGAAAAGGTCTAAATAGGGCCAAATGTTTTTCTTGGGATAATGGAACTTAAAAAAATCCTGGACCAAATCACTTTACAAAAGTATTCACACTTGCTAAGAACGCAAAAACACTTCCACTCAATGAGTATCCAAGCCCGTGATGAAACTATAATGTTGTTTAAAGACACACTGCTGGAGAGGGGATGATCTACCATTAATTATTGAGCACAGATATAAGTAAATAGGCGAAGGAAGGAAGGGGGTAGAGTAGCATGCTGGAAAAAAAAAAAAATCAAAACCAGCTCCAGCATAGACAGTTTTCTTTCAGGAAGCTGAGAGTCAAGGAAGAACTCCACAGGGGTGAAGGGTTAAAGATACATTCTCACCACTGCAACAACTACAACACACCAACACACCTTGGCTGATATGCACCAACCCCGCATGTATTCACTTAGCACACCTGTCAATCACAAAAGTCTGGGAAACAGCTTATGTATTATAAAAATTACCAATATTGGTCGATGATCCTTCCTTTAAAGAAAATATCTACATACTGTTCTAAAAGCAGAATTTTTAAATGCTGATTATTTTTGTTTAAAAAAAAATGAAACATATCAGCAGTTTATATGGACTGTATAGACCTCAGAGATATCTATCCTAAGATGTTAAGATTCAGGGCTTGGAGTGACAGAAGTTCACATGCTAAAGGTGAGCAGAGTTTAGAATTCACTACAGACAGGGAAGAAAAAGATTCAGTTCTCAGTATACGGCATGGGAGAAGAACCAAATGCACGGCTTGAAGTGGGGCAATGACACTTTCAGCTTCTGCTTCTTGAACTCTCTCTCCTTCCCATTGTACTCCCACACATTGGTGCCGTAAGCCTCCGTAGCCCTGCATGGTCTATCACCGCAATGAATGTGTCCAGTGAACAACACTGCAACAAAAAAAATGTGAAAAACGGACAAGTTTCTTGCTGCTATCAGACCAGATTCGTATGCTTTGGGGCAGATGCTTCAGTCTCCCACAGCTGCAGCTGCTTTGCCTGTGACACACACCCAGACATTCCCTCTTTTGTTTAATTCCTTCAATTCCTTTCAGAAAACCATCCCCTTCAATTAACCCCTCCTCTCCCCTAGCTTTTCTAGCTAAGATACCTCCCTAATTATCACTCTGTCTACAACCCAGTTAAGAACAAGATCAACATTAAGCCCTTTAGCCTGTCTTAAATAATGCTTGTGAAAGTACTGCCAACATTTCCAGCACTCTATAAATAAACACCAATAGTTAAGAACTCCCACTCTGAACACAGAAATGGAAAAGAGCTCAAATCATCCCGTTTACCCTCCCTGCTGCACAGGAGTATGCCACGCTATGGAGAGACATATAAAACAATCTGCTTTTACCAAGTCTTTTAGGTTAGCGTTGGAGTATTGTCTTCACTGATCTTAAATGTGCATCTTGCATCCCCAAAAGTCTGAAAGGCTCTCACCATAAAAATCAGACCATAAACCATGAAATTACAAAATGAAATGCTTTTTCCTCCCCCAAATAAATCCAGAGCACCCAAATCTCTACACAGCGCATACTAATGAAAAACACTTATTTATCTGTAGCCTGTCTGTTGAACATAAAACACATTTGGGGAGGTGAAACGTGATGTGCTGACAACTAACAACTTTAAGCCATCCACAGAGTCACAGGATTTAATACCAAAAAGACACTGTGGATCTTTCTTGAGAGTTCAGGACTTCATTTGACATGGAAGAGAATACAGAGGGACAGGGGCTTATACTTTGTCATTCATCTTTCTCTCTAGCTTTGCCACTGCAAAGAAGCTTCAATAAATCTTCAGAAGCAGCCAGTGACAAAAACTCTAAGAGATCCTGTTCATTGCAGAGAATTTTGTCCTGAAACATAACAAGCTCTCCTGAAAAATGTTGGGTCCTCAACTCTACAAACCCAAGATGAGCAAGGTCACATAAAGCATACAAAGTTTAGCATCTGAATTCCCAACCACCTCCACAAAGAGATTGTTAATTTTGAGATATTTTTAAGTTCAACTGGATGAAAAATGCATATGGAGACAGAACAAAACATATCTTTGGGCACTTGAGACCATGAAATTCACTGCCAGAATTAAGAACCGTTACTGGTCACATGCAGAGACACTTGGGAGACACATCTAAAAGCCAGGATCTCCGCCACAACATTCTCCCAGTCACTCCCTAGAAAACGGAGGAAGTCTCGGTTTAATTCTTGGTGTCCAAGCAGGGAAAAGAAAGCAGTCAATCATTTTTAAGTAACAGGAGGAACTCGGCTGTTCTGGTCATAAAAAGGTTATCTGCCTAGCCAAAATGAACAGAAGGGATGGAGAGGTGGCTAGCTGGGTAGAATATTTGAGACTTTTTAAAAATAAGCAAGAAAGGAAGTGTTGGGAATTAAATTCCCAAGCTCATCAGCTTCACAGCTGGACCGTCAACACTCCACCTTTCCCCTTGATACCACTGAGCACAAATACTGACGCTCCCCCCTCAGTTAAGCACACCCATTACAACAACATGCCATTGCTGCAGCTCCTTCTCTTTAAAGGGCTATTTTCTCCTTTTCTACCATCACGTCAAGGAGACGGCACTAAGCAGCTGACTGTAACAGCAGCCTTTCCGGGGCTCGCCTCTGAAGCTCTTCTGCAAGTTTATCTGTTACAAGCACTTTTGTTTTTGCCTTGGGTCACAGCCTTTAAGTCCTCTCTGTAGTGCCTAATAAAAAGGGTGGGATGAGGGGGTCCTCTAAAGTATTACCACAGTGTCAACCCCCAGATGCTGATACTCAAGTTCCATATAAAACTTCATGTTACTTTTTAGCCACTCACTTGAGCTTCTTGAAGGCTTCCCTGCCACCAGCCACATACTGCTCTCCACTCTGCAGCTCCTCCAGCTGCCGGACGCGATGCCCACCCCGGGGGGTATAGATGTTACGCACAGCTCCAAACGGTGCCTTCACCCTGCCCGTCACTTCTTTCAGGAACACCTCAAAGTTGGACACTTTCTTCTCATTGACGACAATGCGGCGCCCGGGGAAGAACGGGTCCCCGTTGCGATACACCAGCACGCTTTTCACCGTCGGCTGCGAGAGCCACGACCCCTTCGTGCCGGGACTAGTCATGCCCGGTGGCTTCGGACCCCTTGTGCAGCTCAAGCCACCCTTCGGACCCTCCTGTGTAGTTCAAGATGCGCTGCCTGCACCTGCTCACCGAGCAGAGGGCTTCCTCCCTCAGCACCCCTCTCACCTCCGCCCTGACAACCACCTGCCAGGGGTGAAGCGCCCACACCCACGCCGGGCACCAGGGCCCACCTCCGGGGAGGCAGAGGAGGGAGCCGCGGGGAGGGATTTACCGCCTCCCCTCGGGGGTTTGCTACACGGCTCTGATCAGCCGCCCGGGCAACCAGCTCCTGCCCCTCCTCGGCGCCTGGGGGGGTTGGCGGGGATTGCACCAACCCAGGCAAAAAAAAAAAAAAAAGCTGCGTGGCGGTGGAGCCCACACGACAGGGACATGGCCTGCGGCGGACCCACGGCCTCCTATGGTCTTTATCCTCCGCCTTTACCATCACGGAGCGCGGGTTGCCGCTACCACCCTGCTTGCTTCCGGAAATTTATCCCGCCTGTGCGCGGCCTCTCCCCACTCCCGCATTGCCAGAGCCACCGGCCGCGCCAGGGGCAGGACAGCGCACGGGCCGGCGCAGAAGGCGGCTGAGCTGTTCACCAGGTCAGGGGGAAGAAGGACCCGAGACGGAGAGGGACACGGGGGCAGAGGGATCCCGTGCCTGAGCGAGGGAGACAAGTCTCCGCTCTGCCCCCTGCCTCTCTCCTCCCCGGCCGTCCAGGCGCTGCCCCCCCCGCCGCAAGCGAAGGGCCGGCCGCTTGAGGAAGAGCGTTCCCCGGCTGCCGTCAGAGGGGAGCGGCCGCGGGGAAACGCTGCGGCTGCTCAGCGCTCCCCGAGCAGGCACGGGCGGGCAGAAGACGGCAGGCGGGCCGGAGCGGGACGTCTGCGAGACGCGGGCTGCCGGCGAGCGGCCCTTACCCGCGGGAACCGGCCCGCCCTTCACACGGGCGGGCGCCGGTGAGCCCGGAATGAGCTCCTCGGGAGCGGCCCCTGACGGGCTCCGGCCCCGCCGTGAAAGGCGGCGAGGGTGAGGTGGTGGCAGCCAGGGGGCTGGCGCCGGCCCCCTGGGGCCGAGCAGGGAAGAAGGGTGGCTGAAAACCACCTATTTCACGCACGTCTGGCCAGGGCTTTCCTCCTGAAGGGGTCAGTTTTCCTCCTCTCACGAACAAACCAGACTTTTAGTGAATGTTGCAGATCCAGGTCATGAAAATGCTGGCGAGGGCAGGCACAGCCTTCACGGAAAGGCAGGTTCTGCAAGTGACGCGATGCCTTCTGCCTCCGAGAGAAGAGTAAAAGTTAGAGACACTGTTGGGGTGCTTCCCCCCCTACTTGGGCAAAGTTTTCTAGTAACACAAAACTAAACTGCACTCCCCCAGCATTGGGGCAAGTTTATTTAGTTGCATTCCTGAAATATGTAAAAGCTTTTCAGTACTCCTATCACGCTTTGGTTGAGTGAGTTTGTTATTTGTTCTCTTAAGAATCCGTGATCTATCCGGAGAGCTAATATCAGCTCTGCTGAGCTGGCCCAAACCCGCAGTTCTGTCTGGATAATTTCAGTTAATCAGACTCCAGAAGTGACTTGCCCCACTAAACCAAGCTCAAAATCAAAATACACCATGAACAGTAGCCTGATAAATCAGAATATCCTTGGGCACAATTTAACAACAACAACAAAATATCAACAGAATAAAATAGAATAACTACAGACAAAAAAATGTCAAATAACCCATCTGTGGATCAAAGAACATAATGTAATGGGGTTAATGTGCACTCAAGTCAATTTCTGTAATTCTACATAGGAGATATGATGTAGCATATCTAAAAAATATATTAATATACATAATAAGGACATGATCCAACCTCTACCATCATCAAAAGACACCATTTGATTGTGAAATCATCCTGATAACCATTTTTTATCTTAAAACTATTTTTAAAACATCATAAATGAATGATCTGTTTGAAGCTCTATTTTCCTTGCTAATCCTCAGCCAAACATCTACAGACTGTCTGGTATTTGGGAAGTAACTTTGGATACTGCATTATCAGAACAGTCAATTTTTTTCTAATTTGAAATTATTAACAATTGTAAAAAAAAAAAAATCTATCAAGCATGTGTCTTATGGGTTTGGGCAATGAGCAGATGAGTCTCTGATGTGTCCAAACAAATTCTGACAACAGTTAAGTTTTCGATGCTTGAAAACACCTTAGACATGCCTAGGACATCACTTTTGGCTATAGCTTTTAATGCTATCTGCTTTGCTCTTCCCAGGAAGCTGCAGAAGAAAATACAGACTTTGATTCCACTGGATTTTTGCCACACAGTGGCTACAAGAAGCCATAAAACCTGAGAGAAAATAAACAGAAAATGCCCTAAATTCAAACTGAGTTCCTTTAGTGGCCCTTTTTTCCCAACTGATTGTCACAAGACTAAAACTGGTCTAGACATTCCTACCTGGAACTGCTTAGTGGACAATAATGATTGTTCTTCCACATGGATTTCAACACGTGATGGAAGGAATTTTTCCTTCCTTCCTTTTATCTTCCCTCCTTTGATGGGAAAACTACCCCCTGCTGCGAGTTACAGCAAGGCAGTTAACCATTACAGAAAGAGCAATTTCAGGGTGAGGGAAGTCAAATACGCCACTGTTACTGGTTAACAGTTAAATTTCACTACTTGCTGCTGGTTTTCTTCTAGCTAAATAAAGGGGAGAACCAAGCATTTACCAGCTTCCTATTAATACTGTTTAACATTCATCTGTCACAACCTGAAATGGAAATCTGTACTAAAAATATGCGTTGTGTAAAAAAAAATTATGACCTTCACACCATTGTGCAGTCAAATTGTGATCTGTCAACTATCTGCTGGTTTGTGCCAGATTCTACCCCTCTTGGTGATTCTAGGCCTAAATTACAATGACACACCATCTCTCACATGGGAATAAACCACTGAATATTTTACTCAAGCACCCTTTTCAATGCTCGTGCTGCCCTCAAATGCTGTTGGTCTTTACCCTACAGCCACACTAGTTACAGTCACTTGTGTGAATTGCATTAAATTATCCTTTAAACGGAACCAGACTCTACTAGACTTGAAGTGGCCCACAAGGTGTTGGGTAAAAATCTTTGTCCCAAACTGAGAGCATATGACAAATCCTTTGAAGAGTGCAGAATTTTGCCCAGAGTTCAACCTTCACATAGCTAATAGCTGTGCCTCTACAGACTCCACCTTTCAAACACAGCTTGCATTTCTGTCCTCTATCCCCTTACTGATGCTACAATGGAATCTCACCCTTTTCTCACTCAAGGCAACACCTTCAGATTCAGCCCCTGAAAAGCAGCTGGGCTGTAGAGCACAGCAGAGCCTGGCACAATCTACACTTGGTAAAACTATACTTCTTGTGCAATTGTCCTTTCACATTCCAGTTCTTCTTTCCTTTATATTATTTTAGAAGCCTCCTGTACTACTGGAGGTAGCAATCCACAGTAAATTACCTTGGATATACTAGGGAAAGAGCTCAGAGAATCATCATTGTCATAAAGATCACATGTGGCTTCTAAAGTCTGCTACTTAACTGAGACTGATCACATACCAAAAAGATTGAAATCAAGATTCTGGCAACATCCTATGTCAGTCCACCGCATCAGTGCAAGAAAACAAAGCCAGTTTGACACCTAGCTGTGCTTAGCCATATTTATCCATCTCTGTCACAAATGCTAGTTACATATTTGATGTGCAGTTTCACCGATCTGAGCTCTAGGGTAGTAGAGACCACAAATAAAAAAAAATTAAATAAAAGCAACCCGCATACAGGTCTCTTGGGACAAGGTTAAATAGAGTGAATCTATTACACTGGCTAGCTAGGGACTCATTACTGAGTTCACCATTCTTTGTCTTTGGAAAGGCTAAAACCCATTCTGGGAGAAAAGTCCCTTCAGCCCTTGGGATCCCAGCAAAAGATTACAGTCTCTTATTATCACTCAACAATCCTGTTTCATCCCCACTGCAGAAAAAATTATGCCAAGGGCCATCGTTTCCAACCCTCAGGCAGGCTGGGATCTCTTCTGAGAGGGCAGAACTTTTAAGTGCTTGCAACCCTGGTTGGAAGTGCTATGAAAAAAAGGCAGGAACTACCTCTGCTCTTAAAAGCTGGATTTCCCTGTATAATTATCCCAGTAGGAGCTGGAATTTGGAGGACTCATCTGCCTGTGGGACAGAGCCAGGCACAAAGTCTGTCATTCCCGCCTCCCCCAGCCCCGTGTAGAGGGGGAAGAAAGGCAGCTTCTTTCTCTAGCAGCAGTGATATCTTTCCCAGCAACAGAATCACTGTACTCTGCATGTGATGACTTGGCACTGACACAGCACTTCCATGTCATCTCTGAACGTGGGACCTTCAGCACAGACCCGTTAAACCATCCCTGCCCGCAAAGCCACTGTCCAGAATTCCCTTGTAACTTACCAACTAACTTGGTACCTTTTACTGCTCACAGGCATGCTTGAACCTTGCCATTTCTCGAATTTCTCCCTTTCGTTATGTGTATGTATTTCAAATATTTCCCCTCTCACGTGCAGTGCTGTAAGAAGCAACTCACTTTTCTTGGTTTTGGCCTTTTTTGGCTCTCTGCAGTAGCTGTGTCTCGTGAACATCGCTACAGCTTGTTCTTAGCACCACAGCTCCTATCCCACCTCAGTAAGGGTAATTATCAAGGAACAATCATCCTTTGTTAGTTTGCAAACAGGACTCAAACACAGCACATTAGAGGTAAAACATCTAAATCAAAAATAAAACCCCAAACCAACTCCCACCACATGTTGAAGTCACAATTTTCACACCAGGCAGAATGCAGCTTCTCTAAGACTTTGCATCTTTGCAAGAAAGCATTTCATTCCAGCACAACGTAAAAGCACATGAAGTAAACCTCCACTTTCTGGATGAACACACCAGTTGAAGGAACAGGAAGCTACCCATGCTGCAAAGGCAGCTGTCAAGCAGCTGTCTGTCTCTATTGTTGGGTTTTGTCCAAGAGCAGAGATGAACTTCATGCCTTAACCTTCATTTATGGACCAATGTAACTGGCTTTGTTTTCTTGCACTGTTGCTACAGCCTTATCTTTCTGATATCTGAGTATATACAGTACACAGGCTTATAGCACCTTGCAATTTTTCCCCCCACCAATATTTGTATCTATACATGATCCTGTAGCTTGTCTTATTTAGAGATATTTGAGTACCTCAGGGTCTTGTGGTTTTGCTGCATGTGATGATATACTAACAGTGTACACTAAATATTTAAATTGCTACTTGAAATATAATTGGATCAAAAACTTAAGCATCAATCAGAAGACTGATCATGAAACCTTCATATAAATAAGGCTTTAACTTCAATGTACAAGTAAAGGCTTGCAAGAGAGCCTTTGGTCATATTTTAGTGCATTAAACACTTTGATTAAGCAATACATTAAATCCCTCATTAAGAACAAACTGAAAAACAGCCCTTCCCTCCTTCAAATCTCTCTACAACCTTGGGGGGGGGGAGTTGGGCAGGGGAAGCAAGCTTGAAAACAATGCTGAAACTACAAACAGCATATAAAAGAATAAAAAAAATTTATTTATTAAATGACATAC
>JANIJG010010691.1:58437-96621 GCA_024611175.1 Megaceryle torquata | reverse complement strand
TTTTTGAAAGGCAAAATGATTTTCACATTGTGGTTGCATGGACAAAGTTCCCTTTGTGACATGGAGGATTAGGTACTATTCTACTTTGCAGCTCTTAACATAACTATTAAAACTCCTAAGCCTAAATTCAGGATGTAAAAGGAAAGATGAATGAAGGGTAAATATTGTATCTTGGTCTTCAAAAGGTCAAGTTCAGTTAGTTTCTGCTCTGAAAGATACCCTGTGTGGCCTTGGATAATTTTAAATCCTCAAAGAATGCAGTGCCATCAGCGAGGTATCTAAGCCTGTGCTGAGGATATGTACCATAATCCCTCTATTTCTGAGCTTTCCATTTGTAAAATGGAAAGTGTGATACTGATTTATTTGCAAGGATAAATGTATTATCTTACTGCACTATGGGGCAGGAGGTGGAGCAAAAAAGTACCTAAAATTGATATCTAAATCCATACACTTGAAGGAGTGGTGGTGGAAGGAAGCTCTGTACTGTAGAACAGAATGATTGCACATCTATATGCTTATTCCATCTTCCAAAAAATATAAGCAATATGGACAAGAGGAACAAAAAAGCTCAGTTACTGTATGCTGTAGGGGGTATTTTTTGAAAAGAGACTATACAAAGTCATACATAGTTCACTGAAATTCAGTGAGAACTAAATTCTGTTATTCTCCTTCAAAAATTCCCTAAATATTAAGAATCAGCAAAAAGCTGGTAAAGAGAACTTTTTTTTTATTCATTCCTGTAAATTTCTCTTTTTAATGATGAATCAAAAACATTTATTTTAAATAGTGAAATGAAATCTTGATGAGATCTATATTATGATATTGCTGTCTAATTATGTAGCTGTACATCCATTCTGATGTGTTACAAAAGTTTTCTAGTTGTGATGATTTCTATTTAAATTGCCTCATTTCCCTTTCTATTGCATATTCCACCCAGTCTTCACCTTCATTGCACAATTACAGATGGCTACCAAGTTCAGAATGGTCTAACCTTATGCATGGTTAGTGCCAGTTCTTTCTCTTCTGATAGCACGAATCAGTTTGTGTTCTGTAATGGTATAGTTTTCTGTGTTATTTCTCATGTGAGGTGTTTGCTTTCCAGGCTCCTGTTAATGTCTAAGATGTCTGTTTTCTTTTTTCAGTCAATGCTTTCACTGAAAAAACATCTGGGCTGGCCTGCTGGTTCGACTTCCAGCTAGAAGCACTGAAAGCATGACTGTCAGACCTGTCATGAACTGGAAATGCTCCTGTCTTATGTTGACATTGGCAATGAAACTGCTACACTGAAACAATAAAAAATGGAACCAAAGGAAACAGGAAGTAAACCAGAGTATTAGAACAAAATGAGAAAAGCTCATTTCTAAGAAACAGAGAATTTATTATATAATGTCTACAGTTGTGTTTTTCTGTGGGGAAGAAAGCCCTATATGAAACTCTCTGTTCTCCCAGTGCAAAGCCTTGCCAACCTTGGCAGAGAACAGAATGTCAAAATCTGTGTTGAGTTCCCTTTCTCTAAAAGCCAAACCACTGTGTTACTAAACACTGAATCATCATCACAGGGCCTATCACCTCCTTGACTGCTCTGTATCTCTTTCCTTACCATCTTGTTTGTCTTGTCTTTTTTTTTTGGATTAGGAAGTATCTTTTCTTTTTTACACCTTCCTAATGCCTAACTCCTCTGGATAGTACTGGAAACAAACAAACAAAGAAAATATTGGAAAAAAAAAAGAAGAAAAGAACTCAATCTGTTGTAGTGGCACTATCAGTTGAGGAATGTTAACTGACTCCCTTGGTGCAACTCAGTAAAATAAAACACATAGTGTTCTGACAAATACACAGAAGCAAGTTTGAGCAGTTTTCCTTGTAGCTCTTAGTGTATATCCTTTTGCAGAAAAAACAAGGCAAGCATAGCTGACATCTTTTGAACCTGTTCGTAAAGGAATATTAATCTCCAGGAAGCACAATAAACACAGACCTTTACTTCCTTTTCCTTCCTTATATAGACAACCCAAAAAATGCTGCAGAAAATGAGGGAACAAGAAGCCAGACAGGAAACAATACACAGAATCTGAAGCACTGCAGGTCTTGTTAGCATTAGATAACCATATGGCTATACAGAAACCATAGAATAACAGCCATCCTAATTATAGATCAGTGATGAAAGCAAGCTTGACCTTAAGCCTATTAAAACAGCAGCTGAGGAGACCTCATCACAATGGAAAAATGTGGTAGAATGAAAAGAATGCCTTAAGAATTATACCTAAAGAACCATGGTCTTAGAACACTTGTGCTAATTTGACCTGCTTTTAACATGCACTAGCTTTTTTACAGCTCTTGTCATAGTAATGAAGATCCCGGTTCCTTGCCCTGGATAGCATTTTTCAAACAGTTGCACTCTTTGCTATCTGCTGTTCATAACAATTCCCTTAATTCTGCTGATGTGTGATTTATATGGTTTTGGTTGGTTGGTTGGTTGGTTGGATGGGGTTTTTTTTCTGCAATTATGACATTAGCCAGCTCATTGAAATGCCAGATATTCAAATTTTAAAATGTGCATACCTTTATGCATGAGGTAATTCCTTTCCTCCTAGGGTTCTTCCTGGGGCTAGCCATCATTTCAGTGTCTGCAGTAACTGAGCTCCTGGTGTCCGCTCTGCTGACCATATTCCGCTATTGTAGCTGATCGTTGTTTGACAGGGATGAAGATCTTTGTTTCAGAGGAATTAGGGAAACATACTGGTGGAAACTATCATGTATTTTAGCTGCCTTTAACTTCTTACTTTCACTCTTCACCAATCCAATTCTGCATTGACTTTATCTAAGGGTAAAACCTTTGGCCCACAATATAGACTATAGTTATACAAGAAGTTTCTGGCATACATAGTAATACTCCTAATCTTTCCAGTTGAAGAGTCTTACTATTTTAGCCAAGCAGTAATAACTCATGTTAGTGATCTTATTTTTCTTCTTTTCATGACACTTTGGTTTGTTTTATGGTAGAAGTCTGGACAACAAATTAATTTATCTGCTGGTGTAAATCTGATATAAGGAGGTCCATACAGTTACTCCAGTTTATTTTCATAAAAAATTAAAACCAACATGCCTTCAAATAAAATGTTTTGGCTCTGAATATTTATAAATGTAACCTGTGCTTTGCTAACATTTCTGTCATGTTCCTTACACTTATTTTTATATTCCATGTGATGAGTAAGCAGCCAAGATATTACCAGCTACCACATGTTCCTACTAGGCTCTTAATTTGTTTATTTTTCTAAAAACCTGGATCTTTTTTTAATTTCTTTTTTGTCAATATGGAACATTCCATCCAGTAATATTGAACTGGAGCTGTTCTGATGATATGATGTTTGGATCCAGATTAAGCAGCTCCATGGAGAGGGAACTTGGTGTCCTGGTGGACAATAAGTTATCCGTGGAACAGCAAAGTGCCCTTGTGGCCAGGAAGGTCAATGGTATCCTGGGGCTCATAAAGAAAAGTGTGTCCAGCAGGGGAGGTTCTCCTTCCCCTCTGCTCTGCGCTAATGAGACCACATATGGAGTATTGTGTTCAGTTACTGTCTCCCCCGTTCAAGAGGGAAATACTAGAGAGAGTCCAACAGAGAGCTATGAGGATGATGAAGGGACTGGAACATCTCTTTTATGAGGAAAGGCTGAGAGACCTGGGATTGTTTAGCCTGGAAAAGGGAATCTTATTAATGTTTACAAATACCTCAAGGGCGGGTGTCAAGTAGAAAGGGACAGTCTCTTTTCAGTTGTGCCCTGTGATAGGACAAGAAGTAATGGTAGCAAGCTGAAACACAGGAAGTTCCACCTCAATATGAGGAAAACGTCTTTACTATGAGGGTGAGAGAGCACTGGAACAGGCTGCCCAGACAGGTCGTGGAGTCTCCTTCTCTGGAGACTTTCAAAACCCCCCTGTATCTGTTCCTGTGTGGCCTGCCCCAGTTGTTACTGTGTTAGCAGGGGGGTTAGACTCAGTGATCTCCAGAGGTCCCTTCCAACCCCTACCATTCTATGATTAGGTTCTCAATAAATTGTTTTTCTTGTAGTATTAGAGAATGGATCGGTACTTAAGATCTGATAGGATTATTAAGTGGTTTTAGATTTTGGCTGTAAAATACCTGTAAGAAAACACTGGAAATTTTTTTGTGTGTACTATGACCACTAGCATCAGTGGTCATGAAATATATAGATTCACTTGTCATGAAGTTAAAAAAGAGATATTAAACAATTCTATTTCTCCTTTAATCAAACCTTGTGAAATATTTTCAAGTTTTGATGTAAGATTCAAGTTTGATTAGCCAATGACTTTTTGAGTTAGTTTGCTGGAATAGGAAGTGGGTTAGAGTATCTGTGTGATGTTATAACAGATATCTCATTTCAGAGAGATACATTTGGCCTTGTAAACTGAGTTATCATGCTTATGTGCGCTAGTGCCTAAAGTCATGCTAAATGGGTGTTTCAGTACTTTAGGAAATAACTAGAGTGTTTAGAACTCTGCCAGGAATAGAGACCAGCCTTCAACTCTGGTGCAAGAGTTATCTCAAAGAAATGTTCCAATCTGTATTTGTGTGCCAGAATGTAAAATAATGAGCCAGTTCCCAGGAACTAGGGGAATTCCTGGAAGGTAAAGCAGTATGAGATTGCTGCCTGCTG
Organism: Megaceryle torquata; assembly: GCA_024611175.1. NCBI lineage: Eukaryota > Metazoa > Chordata > Aves > Coraciiformes > Cerylidae > Megaceryle > Megaceryle torquata. Next base: position 91,947 of record JANIJG010010691.1, on the reverse strand, counting down.
GAATCTATCAGAGGTAAGGTCTTGCACAGGGTTTTCTGCAGGAATTTTCCATCCAATATAGCTACAAAAAGAATCCTCACTTTGAGAGAAAAAAGGAAAATAGCTCCTTCAGTAGTCCCATGCTCCCTGCAGTCATACAAAAGAAACTAACCAAAATTAAAGGGTTAATATTCTGTGATCAGCATCACAAGATGACATGTGATTTCATCAGAATCACACTTGACCTTTAAAGAATTCTATAAACAATGCCTGAAAAATGTTAGCAAATGTTCTGTAACAGAAAAAACAAAGTTCATAAAGGTTTGTACAAAGAGTTTGGACATAGAAAGCAAGTGAGTAACTGCTTGGTTGGGGAGGCCAACTGAATTTGAATCTGTCTGGATTTCATAAACCTTGGATGACTCTGCAACAGTGATAATTCGAGTGAATTGCTCTTCTTGTTCTTTCTGTTAAGTCTTTCAATATTTGTTATACTGAAGTCAATATTATGAGTCCTTATGTGAGGACCCTGAGGGCACTGATGGGCCTGTTGGCCCTACCACCCACATCTGGGACCTCTATCCACACCCATTGCCTATGGGCCCCAGGGATGCTATTTAAGCTCTGCTTTTAGTGTGAGGGCTACTGAATTAGGTATTTCTTTTTAGGAGGACCTTACCTATTACATGAAATAAAGTTAAATGAAAATATCCATCCATCTTCAAAGCAATATTCTTTGTTTAATGTTTGGGAATTTGCAAAGATTTTTAACATTCTACCTTTATTAAATATCTCAGGTTGGAAGGGACCCATAAGGATCATGGAGACCAACTCCTTGCTCCTCACAGGACTACTTAAAACATAGCATACAGCTTCACTGTATTCTTAGCTAAGCTACTGCAATTCAGATCCTGTATCTCTATCAGGTTGAATTTCCAATGTTCTTTGCTCATTTGTAGATGACCTGTGTTTCATAGAATCATAGAGTTGTTTAGGTTGGAAAAGACCTTTAAAATCTAATCCAACTGTTAACCTAGTACAGCCAAATCTACCACTAAACCATGTCACTAAGAACCACATCTATTCATCTTTTAAATATCTTCAGGGATGGTGACTCAATCACTTCCCTGGGCAGACTGTTACAATGCTTAACAAACCTTTCAGTGAATAAGAATTTTTGGTGAGAGGATCATGAGTTTTCTCAAGTGAACAATGAGGGTAGATTGGAAGATATCATGAAGTGTTACTTGAATTTCATTGGAAGTCTTTAAGTACTTCAACTCAGGCAATGTAAAGATGTCATCATCAGCTGCCTCTGTACTACTGCCAAAATCTTCTCTATGAAAATCTTGCTTTCCTTTCATTAGAAGGTCTTTGTAATTTTCATAAAAAGACTTTGTAGTATTCCATAGATATTAATTACTCTTTCATTACCTTATTTCTTTACCCATACCACTGAAGAGATGAACCAAAGCTCAAGGCAAAAATTAGGAGCAGAGTGCCATTCAACAGCTGAATTCAAAGGAGAGTGCCATGTGTTTCCAAAACAGCAAGAAATAAGAAATTTGTACTGGATTTCTCTGGAGTTGTATCATGTGTTGGCAAGGTTTTTTTTAAAAATCAAGAAAAGTTGGCTTGTGTCTGGTGTCTTCAACAAGAAAACAGAATTTAAATATCCTGGCTCCTACTATTCATTCTGACCACTACATGACACTTCCTTTGGAAATTTTCCTACTGAAATAAAACTGGAAGTTATTTCAATTGTTCAGATATAACCAAGAATTTTAATTCAAGCTCTTAATGAAAATCCAAGACAAAAACCAACACCCTTTTGCCTCATTGCCATTTTTATTAATCAGGACAAGTAATCGCTTCAATACTGTGGATCTTTCCAATTTGCTTCATACATAGTTGCCACCAAGAGACCCTTATGTAGAGTATGAAGATGGGGCAAACAAACACTTTCTTTCATTCTCCAGACTGATTCACTGAGGGAAATTAGACACTGCTACTGTTGACCGTCTTCACTAATCAGACTAAGATTTGACTTCATGTGACTTTCCTTAGATTAATGGTCATAAGATTCTAAGCTATTTTAAAATATTTCAGCACTGCTTTCTTTCCAAATAGTGAATGTGAGTTGAAGTTTTGACATTTATAAAAAAAATGTTCAAAAAACCATTTAAGAATGTCATGGTAAATCCTTAAGAAGTAGGAAGGAACAAAACTATAATTTAAAGGAATTATTTATATGCCCCAGGTAATGTGTCAGGTATAGTTCTTCTCTCTGCAGCCCTTTTCTGTACTATTATATTTTCCTATCCCCAGTAAGGACTATTTCCTTAAGTGCGTTCCTCTGTACTGAATGTTTTTGTAGCATATGGGTTTTGTTTTGCCATTTAAACTTTACTACATTTCGTTCATTATACTGATAATATTATGAAACACATCATTACACTCAGACTGAGTGTCACAGCTCTGCAAGATCAAATCTCACCAGTCTTGTGTCTGAAAATCAGTTTTGAGTGAAATTAACACAAAGAGTATTTCTCTTACCTCCCTGCCCTTCTCCTGACTGCCACAGAAGATGTTAATATGGTTCTGTTCTTTTTTTTCCATTCTTCCATCTGTGGGAGAAATTTCATGTTTGGTTTCTACATTTGCCTTCTGGATTCTTTTTTTTGTGGCATACTGTACAGGAATTGACATTTTCATGCATTTTTGGATTCCTGTCTGTTTGAAAAAAACACAAACAAAGCATCTTCTTAATCTTCAACGTTCTGAATTTCACCCCTAAATGGGGCTTTCCATAGCTGACACATAAATGCATGAATTATGTCACATAAATATGTATGTATAATTTTAATGAATATTGAAGTGAACACTTAAGTTTTCATAGTATTATTGTGAAGGAAAGTATTGATATACTACTGGTTTCTTTACTATTGAACACACCTGAGGGATTTATGATAAATATTGTCTTCTAATTGTTTATTTTTTGAATAGTGCCTTGAAAAAATCCAACTTCCTGTCCATTCTGCATTTACATTCTCATTCCAGAATACAGTCATGATGCCAGTGAGTGTCCTGGTTTGAGTTAGAATAGATCTAATTCTGTTCAGTGGTTTTACTTTTCAGTTAAGTGTCTTCTAACTAACTGCACTTTCTGAAGTTAATGCCATATTTTTGCAGTGTCTGCTTCTAGCAGAGATAAGACTTGGTGTTTATAGTTACTACCAAGGATTAGTACATAGACTAAGGTCACTGCTAAATCTTGTGTATCACTTTGGGGGGTGTACACAGTAAAAGGCCACACCTTCAGGGAGGAACAGACAGGACAAATGACCTTAAACTGACTAATGAGGTATTCCGTCCCATATACATCATATACAGTATAAAACTGAGGGATCACAAGGGTCAAGCTCTTTTCTTCAATGGCCGACAGCTGAAGAGGATTCCATCTCTTCTGCCTTCGATCCTGATCCATGTATTCCTGAATCCAGTTTCAGAAGCCAGCTCCTGAATCCAGTTCCTGCCTGCTGCTGAGTCCAGTTTGGGAATTCCACAGTGCCTGCTCCACAGCATCAGTGGTGATGGTGATGTAATTGCCATCAGGGAGCTGGGTTCAATACTGATTTTGTGTATATTCCATTTTATTATTATTATTTTCATTAAAGTTGGTTTAGTTTTCTTTTCTAATCCATAAATCTCTTTCCCTTATTTTCCTTCTCTTCCCTTTGTGAAGGGAGAGGAGTTGGTGGAGAGTAATATGTCCTTTGTCTAGTGGTCTGCCTGCCCTAAACCTTGACAGTGAGTTACGGGCAATATATTCTTAGAACCATGTTAATAGCATGAAGTTTCCAGCATGCTATTGGTACATTAAAGAGAAGCTGATGCTATCTACTCTTACCTGTTAGAGTGAGGAATTTTTTTTTCAACAATATGAACTTAAGAAGAATACTGCCTTTTGTGGTTATATATATTATGTGGTTATATTGCAGTGGCTGCAGCTCATATTTCATGAACTAGCTTTACATTATCTACTAGGATAAACATGACAGTACAGCATAGAGCAGCTGGATGCTCAGTGTGAGCCAGCCACCCAAATTTCTACTGAATATGTTGTGTTTCTTGAAGCGCAAGATGAGCTCTTTGCTTTTGCTGCCTCACATATATCAGCAGAATTGATAGCCAGCCAGTCATGACAGTAGGCCATCTGGCCTTTGGAGTCTTTCAGGAACATTTCAGAGCCTTTCAGGGTCCTTCTCCACCATAATGACTAGCAACACAATCAAATGGTTGTGTACCACTGAAAAAAATTTAGGGTTTGAATTGAGAATCTTCTAACACCAACAAGAACGGAGAAAGTGTTTCTATGAACCAGCATATGTATCTGAAAGGGGAGGGATGGAGTCATTAGTATATATTTAGCTCCAGTATATCATTGAGTCTGAAATCATTAATCTTTTTGAAAAATCTTGAATAATTGAAAAATAATACAGCTGAGGAGGTGTGGGGTGTTTTTGTTTTTGTTTGTTTTTTTCCCTTTGGTGGGGCAGAGTGGAGGGGTTCTGTCATTTCACTGCAGTCTACAGGTTTGTATAGGAGGAAATAACAGCAGTAACTCACAGCCAAACTGAGTAATAACTCTGACAAAAAAGATACAGTGGAGAAAGGGAGTAAAAAATAAGCATAGAGTTCCTTCTTCAAACAACTAAAAAGTTGACAGTCCCGTTATATCAAAAGTAGGTATATTACTAGAGAGAAAGAGACGGAAAAGTCAAAGAAGGAGAAAATTCATGTGGCATTTCAACCTGGCAACTTCCATCAACCAGAGACCATCTCATATTTCAACCTCTATCCCTGGAAAACTTTCTAGAAAGCTGGAATGCTCATTCCTCTTGTCTGTGGTTAAAAGGAAGGAGCACAAAGACATCAAAATACTGAGAGATGATATCAGATGTCCCTTTTTGGGTCAGTTCTTCCCCCTGCCTGTGCAGGTGGATGTTCACTGCTTTCTTTGTACTGTAAGCTGATGGAATAAGTGCCAATGTGGAAAGATCTGAACCTCTTATGGCCATCAGATGGACAGAGAAACCTTAGCAGACTTTGTAACTGTTTTCTAGTTGCTTAGCTCAGCGTACAGGAAGGATGCAAGCACAGGTACAGAAAAGCAAGATATAAAGCTCTTTGTGTATATGTTAGGGTGGACCTTGTCTGACCTGCAGCACATGGCTTGGCCATACATCTTTTACAGGGTGGAGTCCTGAGAAACAAGACTTGTTATATGTAGCAGTTGTTTTAAGTTGTCTTTCTTGAGCCATATCTAAAAATTACTTTATGATGACAATGAAAATTAGTTCAAATATTATTTATGGAAAATGCTACAACTGAGTTTATTTCAGTATTTCTGACTGAAAGCAATACTGAACAGGTCTTTATGCAGGCAAGTCTAGAGAAAATGTGTTGTTTAACCAAAACAGATTCTTCTTCTGCAAACAACTCATGAACTCATGACTACTTGTTGTGCTTCAGCTTTCAGTAAACTGCATGACTTGAAGGTGTTCAGCCCTAATCAGGGCTATGGTCAATAACTGAAGAATAGTCACCTGAAGATGCACATCACTATATCCATCCTGTAATTTAACATTCCAAGCACTTGCAGCAATTAGCATTTGAAATATGTTAATATTCTGAACATTTGATAGAAGAACATTTGAATAATTTACCATAAATATTTTTCAAACATTGTATTGTTGTTACCAAATCTGGCATGGCCTATTTTCTTCATCATATTGCCTAGAACTGCAGCTTCATACCACAAACAAAAAAGGATTAAAGCCAGAGTAGCACATTTCTGGATTTGCATATAATCTGTTTCACTTGCTGTCAAACACCGTGCAGCTGATAAATGTTTTGAGAAAAGTGTACATTTTCCTTTGAAACTCACATGCAGACTAAAGCATTAGAAGTTAGTTATTAAGTAATTTGTGTTCGTACCCAGACACTGCAGTACTTTGTGTCTGAAAACAGATCAACAAACTACTGATGAAATATAGAGATCTTCCTGCATATTAAATCCGATTTCCCATGAATGCAAAGGTAAATTAAAAGGTTTTCTAACCAGATAGGTTTTTACCCTTTAACCTGATGTTCTGATGGACTACTGACAAAAGCATTGGCCTGTCACAAAATATGTTTTATCAGAGACCTGAAAAATTGGATCTTAATGTCACAAAGGTGATATGGTAGATCTAGATCCTACTACAGGAGATAGAAAAAGAAGTGATCTCACACATAAATGTAATTTTTAAAGAATTTAAAGAATGAGAAAGTGCACAGTGACAAAAGGAGAAATTAGTTGCACTCTTCAGAGACACAAACCAGAAGATATCTCTATAGCTTTTGACATTCTGAAGGTGATCTGATGCTTATGCAATGTAGCATTCAAAGTCACTGCAAAATGTCAGCAAGAGAAAACTGAGGAACTAAATTTTTTTTAATAATCCTTTATAGTCATTCAATTAATTTACTCAACATTTATAGCTCATTATAGAAAGGAAAACAATGTCTGTAGGTCCTTAAAGAAACAAACCAATATAGAAATTAATTGACATTCTGGAAAAATCTGAAATTTAGTAAGTTTTGTTAAAAGAATATTGCAGATCCTTTCAGAGAAAATTTATGGCACAGACAGTTATTAGAGGGTGAGGATGGAAGCCTGCATTTTTGTTTTTGTTTTTGTTTTGTTTGGTTGGTTTTTTGTTTTGTTTTGGTTTTGTTTTTTATTTGTTTGGTTTTTGATTGTTTGGTTTTGTTTTGTTGGGTTTTTTTTAAGTAATATTTCTGTTTTAAATAGTACCCAGGTGCTTAAAATTGAGAATGTATTGACCAATTATGATCTGTATAATGGAAATAAAGTATTTTAGTGTGCTTTCTTAATTTTCTAACCCTCCTGTATATACTGTGCTCTCTTTAGCTAATGAAGGGGTGCATGAAGGAGTGGTGAACAGAAGAGGTGAGGCAGTGCAAATCCATATAATTTCTGAATGCTTTAGGGCCATTTTAGGTGTCTAGTCTGTCTTGTTATATACCAGGCTGTAAAATTACAGTCACTGATTGCATCTAGACCAACATCATTCATCAATGAAATATTTTTCTTATTTCCTTGTATTTTTCAGAAAATAGCCCAACTTTGGTTGAAAGTCTTCAACTATGCCAAATACATTACGGTCAGTTAATAAGCTCTTACAGGAACTAGAATGGAATTTCAATTAAATTTTGAATTCTATTGACTTTAGCTACTCATTATTGAAATGCTTTTGGTATTTGGCAAATTAGAGAGTCCTTGCATATTAATGTTGTCATTAGAATACAGGTTCTAATAAAGACATTTTTCTCTAAAGACTTTCCCTAATGCAGCAGGCCAGTGTTAATGTGGATTCAGACCCAGAATGATGGAGTAATGTTGGAAGAGGATACAGAGAAAAGAATCCTGAACTTTGCCTCCTGTTATTTCCTCCCATTCCAGATGCTGAAATGACAACAGAAAACCAGACAAGAATCTTACCTCTGTAATGAGGGCCTAGATTTTAAAGATCTGTCATGAAATGCAGTCTTGTTCCTCTGCATTTTTGACAGCATCAGTGCGATTTATGCATTTTCACTCATGGCATTTACACTCATTTTCATGATGTGTAGACCTATCATGCATCACAAGTGTGCTGATCTTCCACACAAAATAAGCATACTTTTGCATAGGCACAAATGCAAATAGAGTTGACACTATCAGAATCTAGCAGGGAATTAGGACATGACTGATAGCATTTCCCCTCCAGTAGGCAAAACCAGACTAACTATAATTAACCCAATTTAGGTGCTCTGTCACAATGAGATAAGATGCCAGGCCTGAAGGTAAGATTTAAAAATTGTTTCTTCATTACAGACTTTGTATTATAAATTAGAGAGAGGGGTTACTTTTCATTTTAAGCCATTGTCTTTTTCTACATTTTTGTCTTATGTCATATCCAGGTGTATCGTAGAGATTCTTACAAAAAAGAGAAAAACCCAATTAATATTCTATCATTGCATAGCTGCTCTCTTGACATAAAACATTGCACAGGAGACAAGTAAACTAGATAGGAAACAGAAACTGTTTCTCTTTGTAATGTTTTAGGAGAAGTTGCAAATTGATTGAGAAGTCTAATTGCATGATTATATTCAGATACTAAGCAAACAGACTTTAAGTCCCTTTGAATTGTATTTGGAAACTCCCTAAACTTGTTTCCCAGATCCCAGGGCAAAGACATATGGTAGATTTCCATCAGTGTGATTGTGCTAGCAAGAAAAAACATCATAAATGCTAACAAAAGCCAGGAGTTATACTAATCATGAAGTTCCTGTACGCAGTGAATCCAAGATCACTGGAGGTGCTCTTAGCTTACTTTTCTGTGTGCTGAAGTTGTGTAAGGAAACATACATAGATAATAAACCTTCTTTAATCACTGAATTGCAGCTATAGATATGAAAAGTGCAAGCTGCTATCACCATAAGAGAAAGAATTTGATTAGCCTACTGGATGATATACTCTAGCAATGTTAACTCCCTACTTTAAACAGCAAATGTACTTGAATCTGATCAGTTGGAACATCTAGAAAGTATTCACAGACAATAAATATTCTACTCTGGAGCAGATATAGATTACTAGCACATCAGGAATAGAAGATAGCCAATGGATGATATTCCCCTTTCTATTAAAACTACTTTATATGGTAATTCAGGATTTAAAAAGAAATTATAGCTTAGCCTGAATCACCTAATTACTTTTACTGGCATTCTGAGTATGGACTTGCTGTGATCTGACTCCACCATTTTCCCTGTGCACTCATTTCACTGTGTTCAAAATGTCAGGGAAACATTTCCCCTGAAATGCTTGTTTAATTGTCTTATTTGTGTAGATAAGAGCATCTCTTGACACATGAAGTGACCTTAAAGCATTACCTAGAAGTGTTTCCGTTTTTCTGGATTTGTGGTAGTGGTTCTAGTTAAAAGAAACAGCAATTTTCAGTTGCCATCTGTATTTTCTTAGGAAAACAAGGTTTCTTTTCAAGTTGAGAATTTCTGTGTTTGGTGTCTGGTTGAAAGAGAATTTTTTACAAAGTCTGAGGTTTCATAAATGAATATGGTACTTCATCTACCATTATAATTTGAGATGGTAAATGTTTCCCACTACTTCTGTTGTTCAGCCAGAAAACTGCATTTCTGCATCCATCATGAGAACAGAGTCGAGGTTAGGTCAAATGGTGCGTGCAAAGTGTTTCTCAGTTGTTTTTTAAGCAACCTTTAGCTGTTCCTGCAGCTGATTTAGAGTTCTTTGATCTGTCTCCTCATTCACTATAAATATAGCAAAGATGTAACCATGATCAAGGCAGAAAGCAAAATATACCGACCTTAGCTACCTCTGCGCTAAAATAATGATGGGGGGCGGGAAAGGGAAGAAAGCAGGAACAATGAATGAAAGTATAAAGAACCTGATTCTTCACTTACTTATAACTAGTTTGTTCCAGTGGATTCCACCTAATTCAGTAAATTTGCCTCTGATTTGCAATGGTGTGTAAGAGAGCAAAAGGAAGTTTCACATAATTGCAGAGAAAAATAGAAGGAGACATGATTAATGTTATGCTTTTCTCACAGATGACAAAGAAGTTAGATTAAAGACATTATAATAGATTGGACCAAGGAAATGTTTGGATAAAAAGCTTCTTCAGGAAACCTAGGCTCTATAGAATACTTTGTGATTCAGTAAAGAAACACTAGTGTGAGCACTGAGCCTGGTTGTTGTTCACTGCAGTGCTCATGGTCTTTTGCTGTTGGAGAACAGTCCAGCACTGTGGTAAATTTTTAAAATGACAACTCTACTCTCTTCAACCTCTCCAAGCAGTTTTTCACTCCCAAAGCTGATTTGCTAATGCTATTACTTTTCAGTGAAAAAACAATTTTTTTCATTTGTTGGAAAAGCACTTTTTATGACTTTGGTGTGCCTGGCAATAAATGCTGTGGTAAGAGGTTGAATAAAAGACACATGGATCTATGGGAAAAAAAAAAAAAAAGTAAAATAACAAAAGCTTGAGAAGATCAGAAACATGTTTGAAACTGATCAGGCTCTATTATTATAAAAATCACCTATACAAATTAGGTATCTTCCAATGTAGATTACTTTTATATAATATACATTAAGCTATTCTAATCTTATGGGAAAGGGTAAGGGCTCACAATACAGTTCAGTTAGAATCATAGAATCATAGGACTGTTTCAGTTGGAAAGGACTTTAAGAACATTGAGTTCAACCATTAACCTAACATCACCAATCCCACCACTAATCCATGTCCCTAAGCACCTCATCTACATGTCTTTTAAATACCTCCAGGGATGGTGACTTCATCACCTCCTAGGCAGCATGTTCCAGTGCTTAACAACCCTTTTGGGGAAGAAGTTTTTCCTAATGACCAACCTAAACCTCCTCTGGTGGAACTTGAGGCCATTTCCTCTTCTTCTATAGCTTGTTACCTGGGAGAAGAGACCAACCGACTTGCCACAGCCTCCTTTCAGGTAGTGGTACAGAGGGATAAGGTCTCCCCTGAGCATCCTTTCCTGAGGCTAAACAACCCCAGTTCCCTCAGTTGCTCCTCATAAGACTCATGCCCTAGCCCCTTCACCATCTCCATTGACCTTCTTTGGACACACAAGCACCATAATGTCTTTCTTGTAGTGAGGGGCTCAAAACTGAATCCAGTATTTGAAGCCTGGCCTCACCAGTGCCAAATACAGGGGGACAGTCACTTTCCTAGTCCTGATGGCCATACTATTTCTGATAGAAGCCAGGATGCTGTTTGTCTAATTGGCCACCTGGGCACACTGCTGGCTCATATTCAGCTGGCTGTCAGTCAACACCCCCTAGATCCTTTTCTTCCAGGCAGCTCTTCCCAAGCCTGTAGCATTGCATGGGTTTGTTGTGACTCAAAGGCAGGACCCAGCACTTGGCCTTGTTGAACCTCATACTATTGTCCTTTGCCCATTGATCCAGCCTGTCCACGTCCCTCTGAAGACGTTTCTTATCCTCAAGCTTATCTATACTCCCACCCAGCTTTGTATCATTGGCAGATTTACTGAGAGTGCCCTCAATTCCCCTAATCCAGATCATTCATAAAGATATTAAACAGCATGGGCCACAATACTGAACCCTGTGGAACAACACTTGTGATCAGCTGCCAACTGGACTTAACTCCATTCACCAATACTCTTTGGGCTCAGCCATCCGGACAGTTTTTCACCTAGAGTATGCCCTTCCAAGCCATGAGCTGCACATAATAAAAGGCAAGTGTACATCTTCAGAAAAAAAAAAAAATCAAGTATTTCCAGGAATTCTTGTTTATTCAAAGTATTTATAGAGTTTAAACAATAATATTTTAAGTAGTAGGAGTTGGATTCATTGACTTTTCAACATATTAATGTTAGGTATCTACTTAAAATTAGTCATGCAGGTTGTCTGTCTAATCAGGCAATAGGTAGGATTGTGACATGGTATCTGTACCATTGTATCAGATTGTATCTGGTATCTGTTATCTGTCAAGCACTCACAAGATGTGTTTGCACTATGATGATACCTACCTTATTAATAAAATTAAATATTGTAAATGGAAAGCAGTGAGGAAAAGATTGTGTTGTAGATACTTCCTAAAAAAATTACTCATCTCTGTGTATAAGTTTTAAATACATAATAGAGTCTTGAATGTGCCACATATGCCTTGACCAATGACCACAATATCTTACTTTGCTAAGTGTGATGTGGAATAGGACAATTCTTGCTTTATCTAGTTAGTAGTTGTTTCAAGCTCTGAATAAATAAAATGTTTAAGAACTGCTCATACATCCTTAAAGATCTTGAATTGCATTGTGTTCTGTGAGTTAGGAGTCATTGAAAGAAGAGGAAATGAGAGAAACTGAATTTTTGACCATGATCACTATTGAATGTCTACATTTCTTGGAGACAATCTTCATACCATTGTAAACTTGGAGTCAAAGGGACTTGTGCAGTAACTCTGCCTCAATCTGGCACTACACAAGATGATAGAAACTCCCCCAGTAAACATCAAATTCAAACTATCTCTTTGAGATCTTTCATCTCTTGGAAAGATGTTTAGTCTTGAGGATTTCAGGTGATAAACTACCACTTTCCTATCTAAGCCAAAGGATAAATACCACTGGGACTTTCAGAAAAGAAACACTTTATTTAGAATTTACCTAGCTTCAACATATGCTTCCAATATACCTTTTCCTACAAGACCAAAGGTGGTTGCTGCCAGAGATGTCCTCCTGGTATATATGCTTGGGAGTTCTTTGCAAAACTTTGCATATTTGAGTGGAAATAAAATAATTGTGTTTATTTTCAGAAAGTGCTGATATTGTCTCTGTGCAGACTGTGAAGCAAGGACTTTCCACACTTAGGCAATGTTCCAAATACAAATAGAAAAAGCAGGTTGGGTGCTTAGCCAAAGAGAAACATACAGCATGCTTCAATATGTCACCCAGACTGGATCAATCAAGTCTGCTGGGCACACTGCAAAGAATACTTACCCTGTGGAATGGTTGCAATCAATAAATCCTAAGCCTTGTATTTAGTATTCACTGGGGAGGAACAGCTTAAGAATGCTAATTTGTTCCTTCATGGAATATTAGCGTTGCATGATGAATAAAGTCACAGGGATGTTTACTTCTGCAATCTATCAGCTTTTTTTAAAGTCAAAATGCTGATGCTTTTGTTTTCATTATTGAAGTGTTCCTGTTAATATATACTATGTACCTACTAAACCTAGTTTCTGAACAGAATTGATCTCTCTTTTCATATTCAGTATCTCTTTGATGTCTAGAGTGTAGGTGGACTTGTATCTTTAAAGCATCTATAAACTTAGCTGTGTCTGTCTGGGGAAGATTTTAATAGCTCACTGTAATTTTAAGGGATTTTATACTAATCTAAAGATATACTTTATCTGTTTAATAGAATCTATAACTTTCTAATAATTTTCTGAAAATCAGACCATTACTTCAGTGCAATCAAAAAACCCCAATAACTTAAGTATAAATCCTGGGTGATTTTTTTTTTGTTTGTTTGTCTGGTTTTGGTTTTTGTTTTGTTTTGTTGGTTGGCTCTGGTAATCTTGAAATATTGTTTCTTATTCTGAGGCAACGTTAATTCTCCAAAACTGACCATCCGACACCTTATATGACATGAAAGCTGAGAACTAGAGTATTTGTTTGATAGCTTCAGGGGGTGTTTGTGGTCTAAAACATTCACCTCTTTATATATCAATAGTTAATTAAAATTATTAATTTAAATTATTATTTAATTAAAAAAAAAAAAAAAAGCTGTTTTGGAAAATACAGAAACAAAACTGGCTTTAATTGACCATAATTTTCAGGACAAACTTACAGCCTAAGTTGATTCTTTTTATATTCTTCTCTGTTGTTGGAAAAGCAAGTAAAAGATTAGCATGCTCTCTTTTGTCTTCGTCATGGCTCCCCTTTAATCACGTATGTCACATGGCTACTCTATGAATTTAATTTCATTCTGATCATGTGGTCTAAAAGCACAAGAATGGTCAGAATGTTTATCTATATAAACTCTGCTGACCAATATTTACTTTCCATACCTGCATACTTTTCTAGGGGCAAATCAGTTTGGATAGAGGATACTTGTTAACTAATGATTTTCTTGCAAGTGACTTATTAATTTTATCTGAGTAATCCTCAAGTGTAGTATTTGCAAGTTGATGCACCAGGAATAATACAATTTATGGATGAAATGCATTAAACTTGGGCAAAATATAGGCATGAGCCACCACATGGTTGGTTGCAATTCAGTGATTAAAAAGAAGAAAATCATTCTATCTGAAAATGGTCAGATCACATTGTGTTTTTGAGCAGAGCTATTTTGAAAATCAAATGTCTCTAAATATTCATGGCTTCAGATTAATATTGGATCTAAGGATGGCAGATAGTAGCTGATTTACCTAGCCAGAAATACTCCAGACATTGCTAAGTTTAAAACAAATTTATTTCTTTCTTATTCATTTACTAAATGAGAAGTATGTGACTTTGATGTTAATACAGTGCAATAAAAATTAAGTCTGTGAGTTTCCTACTGACAATGGGACTCCTCTGCAAACACTACATAACCATAAAAAGGTAAAAAAAAATAGCTGTTTCTTAACTGTAAGAAAAATACATTGACCTTGATGAGTCTTTGTAACAATTAAATGAGGTACAAAATGCTTATAGTGCACAGACAGGATACAAACAATGCATCTGTTATTTACAGTAATAGTGTCCTCAGAAAGGGCTAGAAAACCTATCAATCATGGAAATGCCAGCTAAAAGAAGGGAACCACTATATGTATGAGGGAGTTGGATTAAAAATAGAATATAACTTTTTTATTCTTTTTTATTTCTTACCCCTCAGATTCCACACATGTCCAAACAAACTGATGTACTAAGTTTTCAGGGTCATTAAAAGGACTTTGAAAAGTCTTGCTAAAGTAAGAAGATAAATGATGATACCAACGTGTCTAAAGTCTGCTGAAGTCCTTGTTAATGTAGTCATAGAAATCTCTCTTTCCAAATAAAATATTACCAAATTAAAGTCCTAGTCTATATTTTGAATAGGACTAGGAGAAATCAAACAAGGTAAGGTAATGAGGAAATAGCTTGAAGGTTTCAGGATAAGTGAGTTCCAGGTACGTATTGGATGCATTGCAACATCAAGCTCATGAAATGAGGCAGAAATAGTTAGGAGTTATCTGCTAGGTGTATATGTGGCCCCACACAGAGATGAACTTGGAAAGCTGGAGTAATCATCTGGAAAGATGATTAGCAAACAAAGAGTCTGATGGCAACAGGAAAAAAATTGCATCCAGTGAGCATAGCAAATCAAGATGAGGGCCCTGATCCGGCGATATTATGCGCATATTTAACTATACCACTGGGACTTGTTGGATTTATAGGAAGTACTCACTTAAATAAGGTGAAACGTCTGCAGTGTTGAGGCAAAGGGCCAAAGCATCTGTCCTCAATCTTACAATACAGTGATGCAAAATAAATTACCTGAAAAATAATGGAACCTTTAATTCCAGTACTCTGAGCCTTTAATTCCTCAGTGTATTATATGTGGATTCATTACTGTATATGCACGGAGACTATTTAAATAGCTAATACAGCATGTAAAATAAACTTTTCTGATGTAGGAAATACATTCTCATCTAAGTGAAAACTGAACTCGTTTTATTTCATAATCTGGTTTATGTCTTCCACATGACCCAGGTGATTAAGGCCAAGTGGTATATCTTTTTGGTAATACTTGCTGTAATAGTCATGATTTTAGTTTGTATAAACCTGAAATGTCATTACTAATGAGGAAAAAGTATTTTGTTTTTAAGCAGAAATTGCCCTTTTAAGTAAGATTGAAGAAACTGTGCATGATGGTAATAACGGATCTTGATTTCTTGTGTTGGTCTGTAGCGTTGCATACATAAACCATTGGGGTTCATATCTATGGCTGATAAAGATGATGTAGGTTATTACAGCTTATAAGTGTAGAGAGAATATCTAGCATGGAGTGAAAATCTACTTGAAGGTCAAGCATGGAACAGAATTTAAGGGAGGTTATTGGTGAGAAATCCATCAATTAACTTTTGATTAATTATTTAGGAAGGATTCAAAACATGCTTCCTGGAAAAAACAGCCAAAGCTGAATGCTTGTTAGATATTTCAGGTAGTTAGGTATATTAATACATACCGTGACTGACTTTTTCAATGAAACTGAGAACTACAGAAGTGAGAACAATGGTCAGAAAAATTACATTTCTTCTCCTGGAATAGCAGCTGTAAAAGGGGCTTGAGCTGCCTGGGTATCTTAAAGTGAGCTAAATGCTAAATTTTTGCAGAAGGAGTTTGAAAAATCCGCAGATAATTCCACTGTATGTGCTGTTCCATTGTTGTTGAATACAATGAAAATTCTGGTCTGGAGGCAAAGTGGGATGTAATAGGCTAAATTTAATAGTATTTGTTTATAATAAATCATCCATTTTAAGCAGATTTTGACAGTGTTACTGCAAATATAATCTTCAAAGTTCAGGTTTAAACCCTTTCAAAAGCACCAGAGATACAAGTGTGTGCATATCTGTTGTCTTTACTCCTTGCAGTGTCTGGACCTCTGAGGCTTTCATTTTCTGCTGGCTTCTTTATTACTTGTTTTAGTGTGTATTAGGCTAGAGTTACTGCTGGTTTACACCCTCACCTCATTGCTCACCTCAGGCCTTTTCAATCTTTACAGCTTCCTTTTACTTTTTTTTTTTTTTTTTTTTTTTTTTTTTTAAATTTTATGTCCATTTTCATTGGGTGTTGGCTCTTCTCCATATTCTGGGATTTTAGTTATTCAGGGATGCACACAGTGATCCAGCTTAATTGCTTGCTGTCACAGCCCAATATTCAGAGCTTGCAAGGACATGAATGTTTGCGTTCATTTTTAGCAAATGCTGATGATTAATATTTACTCTTCTGTTAAATGGTGACAAAATTGATGCTCCACATTTTCCTTCTCATTTTTTATCCCAAATCCCAAAGGATCTGTCGTAGGTTAATAGTCCTTCAAAATTTTAGTTTAGAAATCATTTGGGCATCTGGACAGAAACCTGGTATAACTCATTCAGAACTGACATGTTTCATGCAGTGGAATATCTGCCCTCGAAACTTCCTACAAGACAATCTACATGGTCCCAAAATTGAGAAGGTGATATTAGTCAGCAGAGAGGAAGGAGTAGGAGATAGTCTTACACCTGGAAACTACCATGAAGATATTTTTGAGACCCTGAGGCACATCAGGTAAAATTTTATCTTTGTGAAGATAATGGAAAAAACTCTCTGTGGCCTAGACTGTGTTGTGGGTTAACCCTGGTAAGCAGCTAAGCCCCACTCAGCTGCTTGCTCACTCTCCCCCATTAGAATGGTGAAGAGAATTAGAAGGGTAAAAGTGAGAAAACTCTTGGGTTCAGATAAGGACACCTTCATAGGTAAAGCAAAAGCTGCATAGAGAAACAACCAAAGTAAGGAATTCATTCACTACTTCCTATTTACAGGCAGATGCTCAGCCATCCCATGGAAAGCAGGGCTCCATCATGTGTAACGGTTACTTGGGAAGACAAATGCCGTCACTCTGAATGTGTGCCCTTATTTCTTCTTCCCTCAGGTTTACATGCTGAGCATGACATCATATGGTATGGAACATCCCTTTGGTCAGTTGGGGTCAGCTGTCCCAGATGTGTCCCCTCACAGTCTCTCATGCACCCCCAGACTACTTGCTGGTGGGGTGGTGTGAGAAGCAGAAAAAGCCTTGACTCTGTGTAAGACCTGCTCACCAATAGCTAAAACATCTCTGTATTATCAACACTGTTTTGGTCACAAATCCAAAGCATAGCACTATGCAAGCTACTGTAAAGAAAATTAACTTTGCCTCAGCCAAAACCAGTAAACCCTCTCCTTAGAAGACTTAACATGAATTTTACATTAATTAGATGGAGCACATTGGTATGGTGCCTGATAACCTCACAACTATTTATTTTTCTTACTTCAATCCTGTAAGGTAGAAAATGCTGTTTTCCTTATTTAACATATTAAGAACAGAAACACCAATTAAAATTCACTCTAGCATGAGGTTTGTAGCTGGTTTTGGGCAAGTCCTTCTATTGTGCTTTGCAAGGTACAAAGACTCCTTTTCAGGGAGACATTGTAGGGATCAGAAGCAGAATGCTGACTTCACTGGGGCACTCTGCACAAGATTGTATGATTTGAATTAGTTCCTTCTGAATTAGGTTTTGATATTTAAACAAATCCTAGGATTTTGACAAATGTCATTCCCCAAGTCTCTGGTAAGGCAAAATTTAAATCTAGGTCCTGTCAATCTTCTCACTGAAAAAATTAACATTGAGTTTCTTATTAAAATATTTCACAAATTAGGTATAATATCTTTCTTTTCCTGCTCCACCTAAGGCTAAGAAGAAAAAAGTCTTATGTCAGCAAAAAACATTAGGTTTTTAATTTTACACTATGAAAAAGTAGCTCTTTGAGGTATTCTTTTATTAAATTCTGGGCATCTCTGATGGACCCTGAAAATTAACATCTGAACTCCCTTAAACTTCACTACTACTGCCAAGCAGTTTAAAAACATTGTTGATACAGAAGCTTATTAATTACTAGTATAGTCTCTGTAATTGCCTAGTCTAGAAATTGATGAACAAAGTCATTTCAGAAAGCAATCAATTTGAAATCTAATTTGTTGGCGAAATGAACCATATAAACAAAATGCCACTTGCAGTTTGACTAAAATGAGATGTGCTTAACGAGCCTATCATCATCTGTGATATTCATCATGATGGGTCACAGTTACATAAAATGTTATAAATCTGAACCAGTGCACATAAAGCTGAAATATAATATTGTATTCTGAAAAGAATAAAACATAAAGCAGATGGGTGCCCCATGGAAACATCCTTAAATCTCACATGTTCTACTCATTGACTTTTGGGCAGATGAACAGAAACTGACTATCAGGGAAAAAAAAAAAAAAGTACATGTCCTTTCCACACTGCATTTTATCTTATTATTCATATTGGAAGACAAGACTGGGGAAGCAGAATTTTCTTATTTAAGTAGCCTAACATTGGCCTTTCTGGAGTGAAGTGATTAACAACTTCTTCTTCTTTATCTTGCACAGCTCCAGAGACAATTGTTTGAGACAAAAAAGTAGGTTTTTGCAGGCAACATGGTGGAAGCGTGGGGAATTGCCAGAATGTTGGGGCTTTTTGTAATTAGTAGTGATAAATAAGAGTTATATGTAAAGTTGTAAGTAAAAATCATGAGATGGTTCGTTACTAAAAAGATACTCAAGGGGCTAAGGAACTTACTTGCCTGAGATAATGTGAAGTCTATTTTTTCAATGCTTAAGTAACCAGACAGCATGTCTCCTCCCTTTTGGAGTCATGAGCCTATCTTTGTTTGGAATGTCTAGAACAAGAATTTTGCACTTAGATTTCTGATTTAAAATCAGATGATTGGATGTTTTCCAGCAATCCCTTTTTAAGGAATTATTTATTAAAAAGATATATTGAATATATATAATATATATTTATTTGAAAATGTAGGAAAAAAGATTTGCTTAAACATAAAAATGTTATCTTGTAAATAATGAAGGAGCAAAGTTCTGTGTACAAAGAAGCTTTTAAGGTCTGCATGGATCCCCAGAAGAGAAGTATTAAAAAAATGGAAGGAAATAGAGAAGAGCAGAGCAAATATATTTGCTATATATTCATTGTCTTCTACAACAGATATTTATATGGGGATGCTTATCTATTATAGATGTATGCTTATAAATGTGCATATGTGTGTTATGTGTCTGTGTTTACACAGACACGTAACAGGTAGACATATCTGTATGTGTGTAGAAATGTCATATATTCTTACATACGCATGCATTTGTTGAAAGAGAGGTGAGATTATTCTTCTAAAGCTCTTTGTTTTGTGGAAAAACACATTCCTTTGCTGTATGAACTCTAAAAAAATGTTGATGAAACTCAATTGCTGGTAAAAAAAATCTTTAAATGAATGTGTTAAAAAGCAAAAAGCAGTAACTTTTGAGAGCTTTTCATGCCCCTGTCTTTTTTTTTTTTTCTTCTTCTTCTTATAGCATTGGGAAGCAAAGGGAAACATCTTAAGTAGGAGACTGGATTGTGATATAACAAAAATATAAATTCATTGTTTTCATTTCAATTATTCCAGACTGACTGCAGCAAAACTGAGAGGAGAATCAATCCGCTAATCACAGAAGTGTTATCTGATGGTTTTTAAGATATGAAGAGTCTGTTGATTTCTGCTGTCAGAGGACAGTAAATCAAAGTACCGTGTGTATATGAGTGAGCAAGACAAAATAGTGAATTAAAATCAATATTGCAAAAATATCTTTCCTTTTGTCCACACAAATGTTTTTCAATGAGGAAATAAATACTGAAATACAGGAAAAGCAAAACAAAAAAAAGTCCTATCAGATTAGCTCTGGCAGAAAGCTGCAGGAATGATGCCACTTTGCCTTTGGTACCTGAGCTAGCCAGGGGGCCCTGGAGGTATCTTATCCCACTTGGGGCCCCATGGAATGAAGGCTGCTTCAGTCTGTCCACTTAGGAGATGGATATGATACAGATCCTGGTGAGCTTCCCAAGACCTGGCAGTTGAGCCCAATTAGGATCTTTTCAATAGAGATAGTCCTTAGGTAACAAACCGCATGGGAACTGCAGCAGGGCGTTTGTAGGTGGCCCATTAACACACAAACCTCTGCTGTATTCTGTTGGAAAAAAGTATTAGTGTTCTAACATCCAAGGGACACTGCCAGCCTTACTTATATAGCCAGATTTATTTGAAGGAAGTGGTGTGATTAGCTCACATCCCTATTTAATTTGGAGAAGAGTTCTTAAGAAGATAGCTTTGTAAATTGTTTAGTCAATTAGTTTTTCTTAGGAAAACTGAGCTTGTAAATTTAATGAAATCAATGAGCAGCTATAATGATTTATTTCAAAACCAGTTACTTCTAAGAAGAAATAAAAAAATTTCTAAAAATCATTATGCCTAGTTAATATTCCAATAAGAGCTCCACTGACATACAACACTGTTTGAAATTGACCTGTGTGTCTCTTGGCTACTTTAATGTCTAGCACAGTATTGGGAAAAGTAAAAAAAACTTTTTACTTTTCTCAGGGTTTCTGCCTCACAACTTTTGAAATGGATCTAGAGACTAGGGAGAAATTGGTTTTCTAAAGAAAAAATAAAAAAGAATGTAACACTCTGCCTAGTAGATTTGGAGCCAAAGAAGATCCTATTTGGAAAGCTGGATTAACATAGTCTTGGACAATAACATTTAAAAGTGAGTTGACAAAAATAATCTGTCTTTAAAGTTGTGATCCTTCACTATCACATCTGTAAGATCCATGCATTTTCTGCAGCTACAGGTAGCGTCCTAGCTGCAAATTTTCAAGGAAGCTAGCAGGCAGCTGAAGGCTCAGATGAAGCCCAGCCATAAATATGTATAACTTTGAATAGTTTCAGCAGCATTGCCTCTCCTATTGTGTTTTTTGCACACTGCAAACAGCACAACTTGGGTAAGCCTACAAATACTAAATGGAAAAATTTTAAACCAAAGACTACTGTATTTCTGTATTTTCTGGTGAAAGTGGAAAGGTTTTATGAGGGTATAGTAATAGAACAGTGGAGAGGAACTAATACTCCTCAAAAGATTCCACTAAGGGAAGACTAAATAAAGAAATTTCCTGTCTTGAGTAGGAGCTTCATTAGACTCATTGCTGTACCTAGCCTCCTTGACCAAGTTCTCTAATTTTTGAGTAATAAATATGCTGAAATGGTTTCTTGTATGGGCTTGATCATAATTATAACAACTATGGGAATAAACAGTTCTGCTAAATTTATGCTAAGAGCAAGGGCATCAGTGGCAAATAGATAGGTATCAGAAATACACCATCACCCTGGTAGAGACAATTAATGCTTTTCCTAAAGTACATGTGAACAATTTATGTGCATTAGTCCATCCTTTCCTAATTTAAGGTTTATGATCCTTGTAATATCAAGATATATGAATTTCAAGGATTATGCATGTCCTTGGAACAAATTTCTCAATAGTCAATGAAGTGTAACAATTAATTATAATAAATAATGCAAGTAGAATTAATGACAAAATCTGGGTCAGTAACTGAATAAAATGGACAAGGCTTCTACTAAGCTTATTTAATATGCAGAAATATAAACCCAAGGAATATACTACAGAGAATGATAGGTCAATCTGGCATGAGAATGAGGAAAGGAAACTTGTTTTCACAATGTATTCCATAGATATTGACAAGGTTATACAGCATGTCTGAGAGAATCTTGTTCTTTGTCTAGTTCAAACTAGAATCTCATGCATTAAATGGTGGCATAACCCTTGCCTTGCTGCTTAGTGGTAGTGGCTATGATGTGAACTTTACATCTGCTTGCAGTGTGTGATCTGTGCAGACCTTGTGGTCCAGTTGCCCTAGTGATTTAGCTTGCACTGAGATCATGATGATGGGACTTCTTGTATTAGAACATGTGTCTTAATGATAAAAGAACTCCGTACCTTGTCCATAATGGTAAAAAAAACCCCCAACCCAGTTACTCTTACAATTTATTGTTTTTGCCCATCACTTCTTGCATTTGTGCAGAATCATGGAATCATTTAGATTGGAAAAGACCCTTAAGAGATCATTGAGCCCAGCTGAAAACCTAACACTACCAAGTCCACCACTAAAACATGTCTCTAAGCAGCACATTTAGGCATCTTAAATACCTCCAGGAGTGGTGACTCAACAGCTTGGCTAGCCTTTTAATGTGCTTGTTAACCCTTTTCCTGAAGAATTTTTTCTTACTATCCCTTTTAAACCTCCCCTGGTGCAACTTCAGGCCATTTTGTCTAGTCCTATTGCTTGTTACTTAGCAGAAGAGACTGACACCCACCTCACTACAACCTCCTTTCGGGTAGCTGTAGAAAGCAATAAAGCTTGACCCATCTGTACATACTAAAAAGGCCCACAGAACTTCAACATCACAATGCCAATAATCGTATGAACATGAAAGACAACTCACTTCATTGTCAATGCACTTTAATAAAATCAAAGCCTAAAGATATATATCCACAGTTCCAGTCATTCTTGTGTATTACTACACATTAATGCCTCACATGGCAGTGGCAACAGATATAACACCTGCTATATCAGTGCTAGGGGAAGAGTCCCTGGATGAAATCTTTACTGAGATCAACAAAACATAGTTGGTACCTAGGTGAAATAATATTTGGTTTTAATTTGAGTTTTCTGGTTGTTCCCAGAATTCACTTAAGATGCTCTCCTTCCATATTGTAATAGCAAGCTTGAAGTAAGTAAGGCTCTGGATAGGAAGTGAGCACATATTTTATAGATATCAAAGGCTGTTTTCTAGCTTACTACTAATCCTTCCAACCCATTTAGCCTTATGCTCCTTCACCTGTATTCTGTAACTAGAATAGAGAGACTGTCATAGTGATCAGCAATTTAAAATTTTGAGATGCTAAGAATGCTTTAAAACACCTATTTATTGCAATAATGGATGTCTTTGTATTGTTTTATTTATTTTTGTTCTAAGCAGCTCCAACAAAGATTAAAATTTCCTGATTTCTTCCTTTAACTGAGGGACACATGAAACACGTACACCAAGGATAAGACATTTAGAGGCAAAATCAACTAGTACATTAATACATAAGTATTATGTTACTTTTGTTCTCAAAGTGCCATGCAATGAAGAGTTCACAGTGGAAGTCTTTCAAGTAAGACTAAATCTCATGGAAACCCTTTTGCTCTAACAATGTTAGAGATATTTGGATGCCTCAGTGGAATTTATCTCCTTTTTAATGGAGAAGGTGTTAGCCTGTGCTGTCCTGGAAAGAAGGCTTGTTATGGAGACAAGACTTCTCTCATGCAGAAGTGCTGTGTGACAGGTGGAGTTTGCATCTAGGACCTGCAATTTGTGGGTTATAATTCTGTTTTATCTTCTGTTTTATCTCTGGACACTAACATTGACTAAATCATGGGGGTTTTTTCTATGCTTCTCCCTGGGTCACCTGTTTAATGCTACTCCCTCTTTTGATACTGTGGATACTTGTGACAATGAACATTTATATAGAATTTTATGCTCTACGAACATGAAACATTCTGTATTATTTCAGTGAAGAGCATAACTGACATGTTCCTGATCTATACAGATAGACATTATCCTTAATGCTTTTAAAGATGGCAGTACCATGCACATGCATAAATGTTTTAAGTATAAAGAAAAAAACTTGAGAGTTCTGACTAAAGACATATATTTGCCTTCTGGGACTAATATTCCGGTTTTGTCTACAAAATATCACTCTATAGATCTCCAGTCCTTGAAATCTGATTTTTCCTTTGCCAAAGCAGAGCACCTGTTACGTTTTATTTATAGACTCCAGGAAAAGCTACAAAAATATAACTGGGGCTGGGGGTGGGTGGGGTGGGAGAAAAATCTTTTTACTCGTGTCAGATTTGGTAAATTTTCCCCATCCTCAGATGGAAATCAGTGTCAGTATTTGTTTATTGAAAGTAAGCATCAAACTGCTATGCTATGCTTCAAAATCTTGATTTCAGAGTCTGATTTCTGGGTGTGTTCTGTAAACACACACATAGATATGATACTTCCTAAACTGCAAAATATGAAACTGAATTTTCAGACTGTGTTCATGTAGAGTAAAAGAGTAGCTGCAAATGATCCAAACTTAAAGCTAGTGTATTGTATTTCTTGAAATACTTTGTGCTTTGGGATCTGTTTTGACTGGGTTTTAAAAGAGCATTCAGCATTCTGAAGAGAAGTGTTCGTTCACATTTTGTACCCTTTGTAGTCACTTTTTGTGTATTCACAAACATGCATTTACATCTACACACACAGTTGTATATATATACAAATATACATGTATTTATATTATTTTCTCAAGCCCAAAGATTCACTCCATAGCAAAGCCAGGAAAAGAACCGACGTCTCTTAATTCTAATGGCATTTCTCTCCTCAGTGAGCTACACATAATAACCTCTGGTTTAGCTTCTATTTTTGATATTAAGCAGACAGTATTGAACAAGGTTACTCAGTCTAAATTAGATCTGGTTCCCTAACATGTCATATCATTAGATACTATTGCATAAATAGCTAGTTGCACTTATACCCACAAAGATGATTCAAAGTGTACAGATATTAAACACTCATGAATGTTTCATAATGAAGAGAAGAGACAAGTCTGCTATTAAAAAATTGATCGAAGCAAAGAGATTTTATTTTATTTTTTTACTGTTTCTCTTAATCATTTCTATTTCAGGATACATTTCTGGATTTATTTAATAGATTCAATGTTTTTGCTTATAGATTCTCTATTTTCTTTCAAAAGATGTTCCTTAGGTTTCTTAAGTGGTTTGGCTGATGTACCTCTAGTGTTATTTTGAAATCTGTTCTTCAACACTCTTCAACATCTAAAGCATGTAAGTGAATACATTTACTCTAATAGGCACATTTAGCAGATAATAGGCTTGACATGATGTCCTTAAGTAGATGTTCAGAGATGGTTATTCAACAACATGACCTCATAAGACACAATTTAAAAAAAACCCTTTTTTTCCCCAGTTAAGCATGCATTCATAATGTTGCTTGGTTTTGGTACTACTACTAATACTAGTCTTTAATAAACTGATGTAGTAATAATATTTAGTCTCTGAATTGCTCTGAATATGTATTACAGTATTAATCCTGAGGTTAGGTCACTTGGAATTTTTAATAATCCTTTTGGAAACTGTTTTATAAATATTAGTTTTAGAAAATTTAATTTCCACAAAGTAAATATTTTATGACTATGCTACATTATCTATCCCTTTTCACTAACATGTAGACAAGCACAATTTTGCTTTTCCTAGTTTATTCTTTATTTTGAGTTCAGCTTACAGGTAGAAATTTCTGCCACTTCATTCTGCTAATAAAGGGTTTTTATTGAACAGCTTGTCTATCCACATGTCAATCTGGTAAGAAATCCATCATGACCTATAGAAGGCTAGGGTGTACTGTAATCAAAGCTTGTTATTTTAGTATTTGTTTTAGCAATCAGTTGAAATAATAATTTGGTTAAATTCTTTGCTTTTCTTAATGGGATTTTGTTTTTAAAAAAGCCTGGAAATGGTGTCCTTGTCCTAGGCACACAGTAATTACAACATGTGCAGAAGATATCTAAATTTGCTTATTCACAGCTAGCGTGAGTGATGATGGCAGAGTAGCTATATAGATATCGAATAATTACCCAAAGGTCATGGGCAGGATTGTGTAGACTGTTTTGAAGCTTATGCCACTTCATTATCATGATACCATTATTGGAGATAATTGGTTGTAACCTATGGTAGCAAAATAGAAAAATTTTTCCAGTCACTGGATTTTCTCTATGTGAATGTGAGTCTGTGGATGTACATCCAAATCTGTCTAGTAGATCACATCTGTTTAGTGAGGAAAAAAAAAAAAAAAAAAAAAAAAAGTGGTAGTTTTTTACTGTTTTCTGTTTTTGTTCATAGATAAAGGTACAAAAAAAAAAAAATTCAGTCTATCTGGGGTTTCTTTTCAATTTCTTTTCATGTCAATTTAAAGCACAGGGTAAATTCTTCCTTTAACAATTGCATTAAAAGCAATGGGAAAATGACAAGAATATAAAGATTCAAGAACACAATCTACCTAAAGGAAAATTGATTATTTTACCTGATATATGAAGAGGAAGGAACACAAACGAATTGACTGAAAGAAATGATGTTTGGAGGATTAAATGAACAGTGCTGAACATGGTGACCAGAACTTCAAATTAATAATTAATATATATGCCAGGAATGGACTTGGTCTGTGGTATAGGGTTTATTTGATAGTAGATAGAAAGACTTATATGAAGGGGTATAAGAATCTGAGTTATGAGATGAGGAATGAAAGGGTT
This sequence comes from Megaceryle torquata, assembly GCA_024611175.1. NCBI lineage: Eukaryota > Metazoa > Chordata > Aves > Coraciiformes > Cerylidae > Megaceryle > Megaceryle torquata. The sequence goes on along the minus strand of JANIJG010010691.1, from coordinate 65,288 downwards.
CACCATCCTGAGCAAACTCCTCATTCCTTTTCATTTTTCTTCTTTTTAATGCAGAAACTGAACTGTTTTAAAGAAAGAGTGAACATGTCATTTATCTTCCAGTTTCTTTTTTTAACCTTCTAATTGTTTTGTATTACTGTAGTGTTTCCTAGTTCATGTGCCCTTTGCTACTATTTTTATTTGGGTCTGTTGGCTTTTTCTGTTTTAAAGCCTTTTATTCCAGTTACTTTGATTTCCCTCTCTTTCCCAAGTTTTCCATCAAAACCTTCCTGAATAGGTTTGTTTCTTTGTCCTTTTTTTTCCTCACAGTGTTCCTTAATTGTTCTTTGCTTTTCTCCTTCTGCTTAGCTGCAATTGTTCATTCCTCATCCACCCACTTACTTGCTTTACTTTTCTCCTCATGCTAACAAGCACCCACACACAGAGTCTTATTTCATTCACCGGTCTTTCCTATTTGACTCAGGCACCCACAAATTCATGCCTTATTCTGCCTCACACTTGAAGTTACTCATTCACTTAATTTTAGGAATCTAGTGGAAATGCAAAGAGAGTAAATGTAAAAAGGAGGCATAAGAGTGAGAGTGTGAAGAAAGACATGGGCTGTGAAATGGGTAGATATGAACTGCTAAAAGATAGAAAAGGAAATCTGCCAGAGTGAGAATTCTTGGGATACCAGGAAAGAAGTTACATTGGGGTGAGTGTGTTTAGGGGAGCAGATGATTGAAAGAAAAGCTTTGGAAAATGGATAGATGGAGTGGAAAATTGCTGAACTTCAGTCTTCTCTGAGATGAACATGATGTGTGAATTCTGTGTGGCTGAGCAAGTTAGAAAGCCTTTGTTCTAAAGGTGATGACTGAATTCTAACTATTTACCTCAGAAATTATTTATGAGTGTATGTTCCCTTGGAGCAGTCCTGAAACATACTGCAATATGTAACAACCTTGAATGATAATTCCCCAGTTTTACTGCAGTTTGAACTCATAGGCTATAGACTTCATGCCTTATTTTATCTCAAAAAAAGAGCTTTCTTCTCATGGACAAGAAGACTTGGAAGTTTTCATCTTGCATGGTACAAAATGATATATAATGGCAAAATATAGATAAAACTCAAGCATGTCTCAAGGAACACAAAGAAAAGTGCAGTAATATACTTTCAAATAGTGAGTATTAAATAAATGAAAATTACATATATCCTCTAAATGTACAGAATAAATAGGCAAGCAGGATAAAATTATAGGCAACATGCCGTGCAAAATTTCACTGACCTGATGGGCTTTAGTATGACTAGGTAATATTATCGAGTCTTTTCAAAAGCTATGTGTTTTTATATTCAACACTAATTTGCAGAATGGAGAGTATTGTAGAAAAAAGCTGTGTCCACTAGATGGCAGAATTCCCATTTAAACCTGAGACGTTTATAACAGAACCGTACATAGACTTGTAAAAGATTACCCTGAAGTTTGTGTATTTCAGCAGATGTAATATGGCACTTCTGATACAAATTTCCATTTAATTTTGCAAAACACGGGAATTTATGAGAAGACTGTTTATGTGTTTCAGATGTGTTGTGTATTTTTAAGCCATTCTTCTACTTTGTGTCGTTGGTAATGATGCCATTTATCCTGACACATGTATTTACCTATTTGAAGGTTGGCAATTCTATAGTTTTTTGGTATGGGAATCATAACATTGTGTGTTTCTGTTATGACTCACCTCCTTGGTTTATACAAATATGCAGATATCTCAGTTTTCATTTAAAATAATGTTTTCTAGCCCTAAGGAATATGGGGGAAAACACTTAGAAAACAGATTGGTAAATGATGTAAGGCACAAACCAGAAAGATCCACATAGTTATGATTTTTAAAAACTAATTATTTTAAAGGCAGTCTTTTTTGTGACCTGACTCATAAGCTTTTCTTTCTTTTAATGGCCTGACAATGTTGTTATGGTCATCAAAGAGTTTTTTAATTGACATCCAATGAATCTAGGTCAAAGCTAGGGAATTTTGAAACCTCCCAAGTACATTTTTAGAACAAACAGAGATATTCCTGCATCTTGTTTAACTTAAAATATAAATACAAGTGAGAATGGACTGATTATGGGTTGAAGAGTATTTTTTCTTGTGAATACAGGGGGTATGTTTCTCCTTGCAAAGAGGAAACACACTCAGTTGCCCAATAAAAAATAGAGAAAATTACTCTGAAAACCCTTTGTCTGGAGAGTTCTAAAATATTGAACTTTAAGAATTTACACTAAATTTTTATCTTATGAAATGACAATGATGATACCCAGGATGTTTTAGACTGTGAACAGACACATCAGTAATCTGAGAAAATTCCATGGATCATATCTTGATTTATTTTTTTTAATGCATCTAGAGTGCATGATTATGTCATAATTCCAATGCATTTTAATAAATTGCAATGAAAGAGAGCCATATGCCAGGTTGATTAGCATAAATGACACACCAACATCTTTATAAAGACAAATTCTGCAGTGTAAACTATTCAATCTGAATATAATGTCCTTTGATGCACTATAGAATAACTCCACTGTGTGAATTTTTTTTTAATATGGAATTTAGGAAAGTGACAGTACCTGGTTTTGGCTTTGTCCTTTCCAGGTACTGTTATTTTATGTTTCATATGTGCAAAACGTCACGCAGTTGGAGAAGATAGAAAAAGGGAGCTAGTAACAAGCTGTGAGTCATCACCTTCATGGTTCTTGCTAGTCATTGGAACCTAGCATATATAAAAGATCTATACTAAAACCTTATCTCATATTTTAAACCCAGACAATGACACAGGACTCAGAACCTCACTAAACAAGTGTTACAATTTTGTTCTATTTGTTCATCCTGTGAAACCAGGTTTCCATTAACACCGAGCTAGCAAGTCAGTGCCAAGGAGTACAAAACACAGCTGAGTTCTCTTGTAGCCACTGCTGACTCATCTTTTTGTATACACGTTGTAGTATCATCATTAGTTTCAGTTGTTTGTCAGTGGCAGTGTTAGTTCCTCTATAGATGCCAGTGTTTACTACAGTGGTATCTAAGATACTGGTTTTTTTTTTCTATAGCACTAAGAATGCAAAATAACTTAGTATTTGAAGACAGGTCTCTTAGAAAACCCCTCAGTGTCTGCATGCAATCAGAACAACAAACTCATTGGTCTGTGACTGATGAATTCATCTTCATTATTTTTTTATGGTTTTTAAAAGCTATATTGCTGGAATATTTTAGGATGGGAATTTCAGTAACTGAGAGATGCTAAGAATCATCAGTTATCTAGAACTTGAGCTTCAACAGGTAAGAAAATGGTTTTGCTTAATACCTTTTATGAAATGTGGTCTTTAGGGATGGAGGCCTATTTCTTTCAGTCACAGAAATAGAAAACTGCACTGCTTTCAGAAACAATCATAGATGCATATATCAATGTACACGTTTAGGTATGTGTATAGGCTACTTTTGAATTGTAGTTTTCTTGAATCGTAGTTTTCCTGAATCGTAGTTTTCCTCACGGTAATTCTTAGGATTTCCAATCAAATCAGAATCGGAAAACAAGAGGAATGTGACTGTTAGAGGTACACGGTGTTTTCCAACCTTAACAATTCTATGAACATCCTCACCTTCTTTCACACAGTGAGATTTAAAATTAACCTCTCTCTTTTTCTCTGTGCATTCCACATCACTAATCCAAAATATGGTTAGTCAGAATAATGAACTGATCTGAGATGTTCCTCAAGGAGCTAGTTCATTCCTAAGAAATTAATGGTATGGACAACTGCTTTAAAAGAATGTTAATTCTTGATTCAATTATCTGCTGAAGAAAGTTGTACTTTATTTAATTTGACATCTGGAAATCAAAAGTTTATGAGCCTGTGTAGGTCATTCTTCTTGCTAATCTTGTGTATTTTCTTCTGTTGTCTCAGTGGAAAAAATATTTTCAGAATGTCTTCTTTCTGGGAACAGTAAAAAATTCAGGGACACTTGGAAGATGAATATTACATTAAACTTCAAGATTTAAAACTGTTTCCAAAAGAATAGCCAGAGTTTGCATATGATAGCTAAGATGTGTTACAGCAGTTGCTGTATTTGTAGTGAAGTATGTAAGGATAAGAGAAAGATTTCACTAGTTAACTGGTGATAGGTATGAAGATATCTGCATTGCCTTTTTCAAACTGCAGGAAGAAGGTACAGGAAGATCAGGGACAAAAGCTTTAGCATACAAGAGGAGCCATTCCAGAACAGACTAACAGCTTTTTTATGCTATTATTCCGTCTGACAATGGCCTTTACCAGATGCTTTAGAGGAAAGTGCAAGAAACCCTGCAGTGAGCACTTATGAAATATTCTGCCTGTAGAGGAAATTTCTTGTTAATCTCTGTCAGTGATGATTGGTTTATAACCTAGAGCATGATGACTTGAAGGTTAAGTATAAAATAACTTTAGGACTAGTACAACTTGTACTACTGTCAAAGCAGCTGTTTTTTTGAGAGATACTTTAGTTTTATAGTGTGGTAACAGGCGTGGGCCAAATGATGTCAAGCAAATTCCTTATATATATGTTTTAGCATTTATTGTAGAGGGTGGATAATGAAGGAGATCAGGGATAAAAACTAGAAATTAAGTCTATGAGATTTACAAAGAATTCATGAAAATGGGCATATTTGTTTTATGACTTTTTGCTATCTTACATACATTTAATGGTACTATGGAAAATGTTACATTATACTGTTAGAAAACTCTATGAAGTCTTTAACCTGTTATGTACCTCTAGTTGATTATTATGAGGGAAAAAAAATTAAGCTTTAATAAACACATTTTTATTAGAAATACTAAAATACTACCCGTTGCACTGAAAATGCTTTCTGTTCTCTGGTTATATTGCCAAATCACTGTGAAATCATCATTTGACTATTCCATCTAGTCAAAGAATATTCTCCAGGCAAAGACTGAATTTCTGTTTTTAAAAGAAGCTAGAAAATAAAAAAAATCTTCAAGCTTACTTTTCATATCATGAAGGGGTAAAAAGGCATACTTCCAAATATCTTTTCCTCCCTTTAAAATATGATTAAATAAAGAAAAAGTGATGCCCTTTTATTTTTTTATCATTCACAGACAATTTTTTTTTTTTTAATATATAATTGTGGTAAAAAAAAAAAGAAAGTCTCTGAATAATTTACACTGTCTAATCTAAACAGGGTCACAAGAAGATCTCTCCTACATCTAGCAGTGCTGAATGAGGATGTTACTGTGCTCAGCTCTCCGAACATATAATCCGCCAGCTGCAAATTGCTGTTCCCACAGCTCTGCTGGACAAAGGAGTCTGAGAGCTTTGCCTTATCCACTTCAGGCAAAGTCAGTTCTCTTTTCAAACTGCCTTCATCAGCTGATTAATACTACCACAACTCCATATGGAGTTCTCATATGACCCATTCTGCCAACAAGCTGCAGAACTGGCAGCCTCCTAGGAAGAGACTGGAAGAAACTCTTCAAGTTGCTAGTATCTTCAATTGTCATTGCTCTTTGCTGGCTGAACGTTTGCAGTCTACAAATGAGCTCTGTATGAGCACTGCTAAGAACATTGCTATTCTTATGCTTGTGATTTTGTGCACTGCTTGTGAAATTTCCATCTTTTTGCTAGCTTGGCTATCTTGCTGGATAACTTGAACTTAATTCACTGTCATATAGTTCAGGTTCTGCATGTCCCCAGTGCAGGTTTCAGCCTAAAAATTTCTTGGCGTGCTAAAGGAGAAAAAAGGAGAAGACAAATAGCTAATGAACCAAACAATCAAAAATTGTTTGTGACTGCGAAATAGTTGAAATTACAGATAATATTCTTTCTATTCACTTTAGGTCCAGGCTTTCTCTGAGATGGCATAACAATATACAGAAACTAGAGTAGGTAGTAAAAGGTCCTCAGTATTTTGAGTCATGGAGATTTTTTTTTCCTCTGCTTTATAATACTTTATAGGTCACTTATATGCTTGTAAAGAAAGGTGCGGGTTAGGTAACATAATGTCTGAAATCATTAAACTGTTTACCCAAGGATATCCACTGTTCAGAAAGACTTGCTAGGAATTTTGACATATGTAATAATCATCCTGCAGGTTATTTGTAGAAAGCTCATATCTGTGGGAAGATCAGTTATCCAAGTAGCCAAAAGCACTTCTTGAAAGACTGATGTACATAAGCATGCACACGGGTTGTGTAATACAGTGATATTTACTCCATGTTATGTGAGTGAGGGGAAAGGAGAAATGTTAAATAAGAAATAGACATCAACAGGCAGTTTATGTGCTATTTTGCAGAATGCTCTTCTAAGGGACATTTGTTTACTTGAGAGTATGATGTCTTTGGTAGTTGCTGTATTGGGCATGAATCTGCTGCTTTTCTCAAGGAAATTGTGATTTATTTTTATTTTTTTTATTGTAGTTATTTATTATTATTAAAGTCTTATATTAAATAAAAATCAGAAGGCCACCTAACCTTTTTGTTTGTAGAAAGAGCACCCTGTCAAGACTGAAGTGGTCTTACTGGAATATTCAATCTGTACTAAGACACAGTATTTTTTTATTGCCTTTTTGTATTTGACTTCTTTGTTGACACCTTTATCTCACTCACTTGGTTTACTTTTTCACAACATGCAGCATTTTGAAAGTATGTCTCATCAGTAGGAAAATGTACTTGAACAAACATTTGCAGGATCAAAAATAATTACATTATGTGTAATCAACAGATCGCTTATGTTATGAAAAGTCCTGTTAGCTTCCAGCTGGAATTAGATGTAATTCTGAATGTAGAGGCTGGTCAATTTTTTTATACCTGTTAGACATAAATAATTTATAGT